>JAURVB010000630.1:0-19749 GCA_033002965.1 Piper betle | reverse complement strand
GAAAGTTTACTAATATAAAACCTCCTCCAGTTTTATTCCCAGAGGAATATAATTACTGGGATTACATTCGTGCATTTGATAAAGCATTAATATATAGAAATCCTCTGAGTCAGCATTCATGGTTTGTCAGACTTGATCTTCCTAAACCTTGCAATGTTCCAATATGGTTTCATGCAGTGGATGTCTGATTTTGGACCTGAGCTTGAATTTCTATCTAAATGTTATAAACTTCAATATGATACATTTGCTCAGATGATCCAAAAAAGTTTTAAAAATTCATTTCTCTATTTTATAAGATATTATAGAATTCCATTGATTTTATCGTGGAATTTCTGTTTTCATACCTTTGAAGACAAGGAAATTTTGATTCATTCACTGGCTCACCGTGTTAATATCCGATGGTGGGATAAATTCAATATTTCTATTGTTATTCCTAAGATGAATGAATTATTTCCAGAGCCAGTCCCTCCCTTGCCAAGGTCAGTCCTTCCAGTGCCTCCACTAGCACTACCCCCTAATGTATATGCTTGGTTTTTACAGGTACAGGAAGATATTCCTGAATTGCCTTAGGATGAAGCAGTTAATTTTGCTTATTTACTCAATTCATATGGAGTAACACCACAATTGAAGGCTCTCCCTGATCCAAGACCTTTTGTCTCAGAAGACATTAATGTTTTAGATCCAAGACCTAAAAAGGCCAAGCCAGGGAAACTTTGCCCAATCTACCTGGGGTACAAAGGATCTGCAATGCAATTTATGTGGAAACATTGGACATACTGCAATTGTCTGCACTGGCTGTCCATTTTCTAAGTCAGGGCCTAAATGTTTATGTTGTGGCCAAATGGGTCATACAGCTTTTCATTGTCCAGCAATAGATAGATCTCCTATTCCTATGTGTAGTCCTTCTAAATAAGCTGAGTCATAGTAGTCCTCTTCTAATACAGTTAATTTAGACTCTGCTCATGCTCCATGGAGAAAAATTCATTTCTCTGTGGCCTCTATCCCTAGTGTGGGTCCCTCTACTATCCCCACCACTGTGGTCCTTACTATGGTGGTCCCCACTCAACCTGATGGGCCCAAGGTGGAGTCCACTCCGTTACCGGCTACCTGGGTACCCGGTTACTTGTTTGCACAGTACATGATTAGAGTTTATAAATTCAGATCATCTCTTCGCTTGGGGGAGGAAGAAAAAGAGAAGAAAATATGGAGTGACGAAGTAGCTCTCTAATAGTAAGTCTTTAAGTCTTCTTCTCCTTTTCTTTAAATCATTTCAGATTTCCTTTCATATCTTTCCAGCCTTTCATATAAGATTTTCATTTCAAATTTTTAATCGTTTGTGTCTGTTTCTTTTCCTTATGTTAAACTTTTAATATAAGGAATCTTTTTTATAAGTGTCGCTTTCATCCTTCTTTTCTAAATCACGTTTGAGTTTGAGTTTGAGTTTGAGTTTCAGTTTCAGTTCCGATTAAGTTTAAATCTCATCTGTTTGTGTTTGAAAAAAAATTCTGTCTAGGTTGTAGTTTGATTTTTAGAGTTAACTGTTTGTAATCTGTACGTATAAAGTTCAAATACTTATACGTATAAGAAGTTTATATTTGTAACATACATATCTGTATTCATATACTTATGTGTATGTACTTTGTAGTTTACTGAGTGTATTTTACTGAGTGAATTTTACTAAGTGTATTCTACTGAGTGTATTCACCAAGAGGAAAAAGTTTGTAAGAGTTTACCAACAGTAATACAAGTAAATTTCTGGTAACATTTCTCTCTTTACTCTTTTTATATATTGGTTATCAAACCTATATGTTATCTCTGATATAAAACCATTTTTAATAAAAAATAAGGTTTTCAATATTAAACTCCTGCAAAGGATATATTTCTCCCGAAAGGGATATAAACTCCTGAAAAGGATATAATCTCCCTTTGAAAGGATATAAGTTTTAAATACTTTTTATTGCTGTATTGTGTTTAAATTTATGTTTTATTACTTCTGTTAATATTATTATTGTGATATAGTTGTTTAAAGTGATAATTTATGTTGTGTTATTTATGTTTTATTACTTCTGTTAATATTATTGTTGTGTTATAGTTGTTTAAAGTAATCTTAAGATTGACTATAACCTTTTGAGATCCTGCGCTGTTCGTGGTATCATAGCCATTTGGAAACCTAGAGCCATGACCGAGACTAGGTGATGCAGTCTGGTAAGTCGACGCAAGGCCATGGATAGGCGAAGTCGCAGTTTGAACTGCTAGGAAATTCCTAGGGTGAGGTGTAGAATCTAGGAAGAAAGATGGCTTTCTTACAACAACTAGTCAAGAGATCAAAAGATCTAGAAAGTTCTAAGATCACTAAACAACTTGTGTATAATAATATAGAACGTCTAAATAAGTGGTCAATCCCTAAGGTAAAACCTACAAAAGTTTATAATAAGGGTTTATTAGAGTTTAAATAGGCTTATCTTATTAAAACTTTTGAAGAAAGTATTAGCTTACAAAACTTTACAAATAATTTATCTTTGATAAATAATAAAATAATAGAAGAACTAAGTACAGAATATAACTATATTCACTTAGGATTAGTACAGATAGCTGTAAAACCATTAACCAGAGATGGTTTAAATACATCTATATTACTATGTTTAAGAGATACTAAATATAATAAGTTTCAAGATTCTCTATTAGGAATAATAGAATCCAGTTTAGGAACTGAACCAGTGTATTTCAATTATTTTCCCAACTTTTCGTTATCATTGTCTGACCCTCATCTGAAGGATGCTTTGTGTTTAAACATGAAAACACAAGGATATAATATGAAAGAGGGATCACAAAATATTTGTATTATATATAGAATATGCTTTAAGGTAATGACATCAATTAATCCTAATGCTAGATTAATGTCTAGAAAAGGAAATACTACATTATTCCAAATAAATACTAGTAAAGCTAATATTGAAATACCTAAGACTATTAAGTGGACTGATATAGTACTTCCAGAATCATGGAAATTAGAAAAGATAGTACCCCCTAAGATTGAGAAAAGATCAACAGAAGCTATTATTGAAGAAAACAATGGGGATGTAAGTATTATTTTTGGAAGAAATAGTACATCAACTAGATTTATATCTTTACATGATAATCAAGCATCTAGCTCAAATGTTGCTAGAATTATCATGAATGAGTACAATATACCTCATGCTTTATATACAGAAGAAGAACCGAGTTTTTCTGAAATGAATGTTAAGATTTATAAAGTTGAGTATGAACCTAATAAAACAAAGTGTTCTAAAGAATTTATGAATCCTAGAAATAAAAATTTTAGGAAATGGTATTTTTCAACTTTTAATGAAAATCAATTAAAAGAATATAAAGAACAATATTATGAAGATTTAAAATATTTAGGTTATGAAATTCTATTTAAAAAATGGTTTAAATCTTTAGTAACTCCTAAAATATTGGTTAATAAAGAAACTCGTTCTTGGGATACAAGTGAGGGAAAACATTATTTATAGTCCTCCTATAGGAAGTATAAAATATGGAAATACAGAAGCAACTACTAAATTAAATACAAGATCTCCCATAAATAATGAATTCTTAGAAAAATTAACAGAAAAATTAGGAACATTAAAAATAAAAGATTCTGTAAAAACAATTCATGGTCATGAATCAGAGAATGAATTAAGAAATCAATTTTCAGAATCTATAAATGTTACAAGACAAGCGCCTTTACCTACAACTAAAAATTATTATTCTAGATCAACTCCTAGTATTATATTATTTGAAGAAATTGCTTGTCAATCATTATTAAATTATAATAGAGAATCAGTATATGAATTGGAGTTTGGATGGATTATCTAAATATCAAATAATAACTACTTTACATAATATGTTAATATATACAATAATATGTAGAACCAATAATAATTCAGACAGATAGATTTCAAATAGTTTGTAATAGCTACCCATGGCAGTAGCTGTAGTAATGTACCATGATTATTTGGTGGCAAATTTGGTGATAGTTAATTTATGACTGGCCAGCTGTGGCAAAGCTGCAATAAAAAACTCTATAACTGGTTTCATATTCTAGTTTCTTGTAGCAAACATCGAATCAAATCCAAGGCAATACAAGAATTAGAAATGTGGCAAGTTTCTATTTTGTTTATTTTAATAAAAAATTATTTCTACTTAAAAGTTCCTTTGGCGGGTGTGTAAATAATCGTTAGAGTCAAAGTTATAGGTTATTACACTTTTTGTATTTAAATTACTATTGTTATTGATAATCGTTGGAATTGAAGCAATGGCAAAAGTGTTATTGTGTCTTAGATCCTAACATCTTCTTCAATATTCCCGTCTAATTATACAGAAAATGGAGTCAATATGATGTCTTTTCTCTATAATGAAAACTAAGTGGCAATGTTAGACTGCAAATTATAAGATTCACCATGCAAAAAGAAAATGGCTCAAAGATTTTTTAAGAAATGATTAACAAGCTTGTACATGTGAAGGATGTGAAAGTGAGATGTTCTTAAAGAACGAAGTATTCAAATTCTGTTTCCCATTTTACATTTTTCACGGAAAAAAACATTCTGAAGCTACTAATAACATTCCAATCTATTATTTATTTGAACCAGGTTTCTATGGATGAATTCATATTTGGTCGCTAGTTAATTAACCATTTACTTTATTGACACATATATTTTTATCTAACTAGGTCGAGCTCGTGCGAAGCACAGCCAAGGTAGAACACACAATTTGTATTTTATGATAAAAAATCTAAAATAGTTTTTCTTATGGCATGTAATAGTATGCAAGTTTAAAATATCATTATATTTAGAAAAGATGCATATATTTAGCACTTATTATTTGACAAATTATGTGCATAGATTCCTAGTTAGTCGATAATAAAAAATAAATATGAAATTTTAATATTATATATCTGACAAGATAATTATAAGAGCTTTAATTAACCAAAAAATGATTTATTTTCTAAGTAACCAAATAAATTAAGGCAAAGTTTTGCATAACTAAATAAAATAGGAATTTTTACAGTAATGGCAAATAAATCATAACTGGCTCAAGCAATAATAAAATTAACCATTTAGCATGTTGCTATGGTGAAAAATAGTTGAAAACCGTCTTCCTCATCTATCCGAACAAATCGGATGGTCAGATGTGGATGTTTATGCCATTAATTGCAAGAGGTAGCCCGATATGGTCGTCTCGAGCTAAGTTTGGCAGTGGCCACAAAATATATTTGCCCTCGGCCATTTGTTCAAAGTTGGCTAATTCTATCTATCTACAACCACAACATGTGTCAAAGCCGAGCTTTAACTAACATTTTGTAGCTTACAGCCTTGCAGCAGGGTTTAAGTCCGTTCGGCTTTTTGACTGAACGTGGACAGAAGTTAATAGTGTGTGTTGGGGTGGGCGCGGACGTCCGAATTTGTTCATTCATCCGATATCTAAAGTACGTTCAACTGAATTTAATTGACTGAATTTGACCGAATTAAAACAAACTAAATATAGATATTTTTTTATCCGACCGAACGACCGATCAAGTATCCGATATTTTATATCAATAATAGTCTTCAGCATTTGTAAGACTAATATTATAGTTTATAAAAATTTTAAAATATAAATATACAGTAAAATTAATTAAGTTTATACATAAAATTGATATTTAATATCTTAAATATCTAAAAATGGCATACATATAAAAAGGATAAAAGTTACTCTTATATTTACGAAGGTAAAACTATACATTCACATTAATAATCATATCAAACCACTTACAATTTAGTTAGGATGTTCTAAATTTTTAAAGTCAAACAAAAAATAATTTATGTATAGAAACTTTAAAATAATCGTTGACATCAAAATATACTCCAATATTGTATATACTTCAAAGATAAAATATTGTAATAATTGATTTTCATCAAGCTCACCTACATAAAAAAATACAAAAAAGTTAATTACTCATGTTTTATATCCTCTTTATTTTAAAATTAGGATATCTCCCTTTCAATATGCCTCTATAAATGAGTAGTTTCATAACTTTCAGTTCCCTCAAACTTTTTTTCACAATAACGACAAATAGAAGATGTTCCATTCTTCTAATATTTTCTATCAAAATAGGCGCATACACCGAATGTTATTTTTCTCTTTTTGATAATGTATTGTTCATATATTCTCCTTTTTTAGCAATCAAATTTTTGCAATCATTTTCACCTCTACTTTGTTCAATTACATTTAATAATAAACTTGTATGATCCATCTTTGAAAAAAATATCACATTATAAACATAATGTAAAACCCGCGATCTGAGTCAGGGTTTTTTGCTTATGAACCGATCGGTTCAATCGTCGGTTTGAGTCGAGTATGTTTTAGAATACGTGTACTGAGTATGAGCCATGAGGGTGATGCGTACCCAAATATATGATGATAACATCATGAATTATCAGATATATCAGAGTGTGCTAATTAGTTTTTTATTTTATGTATAGTTGATCGTGGATATGAGAGTGTGCTAATTATTTTTTTATTTTATATATAGTTGATCGTGGAATTAGTTTAGGTCGTTTACCGCATTAGGACGCGTTATGGGGAATTTAGGTGGGTTGTTAGTTATAGAATGTCATTATGATGTTGTACTGTTTATTTTATTTTATGGGATTTTTTCTAATTTTATTAATTTTTTTGATTTATTTCAAGTTAGTTATTATTATTAACACAAGACATGAGCGAGTCAAGTCTTATTTATGATATTGCCATCAATCAAACCCCCGACCCATTTTCTCTTCCCCATCCAAACCCTTGTCGCGCCGCCCCCTTGTCATAGTCACCACCGCCGCCGAGGTCGCCATGCCGCCAATCGTCGCCACCAGGCCCCGCCGCAGCGTTGCCGTGATGCCTTGAGCGCCCCTGCCGTTGCCCGGCCTCCACGACGCCGGAATTGCCAAGCCTAGCAGCGTGCTCACATCATCGATTCCGCCGCCGGTAACTGTCGCCGTGGCCGTCCAGTCACCGCTTTGACATTGCCAACCCTCCCACAACCTTCTCCGACAAGAGCAGAGCCCATCGCCACCTAGGCCAAGCCAAATCTAGTCACCCACCATCGACCGCATCTGTTTAGCCATTTTCTGGCGAGCTGCCACCTCCACCAGGCACATCAACGTCGTAGATGCGTCAGGCTCGCCGAGCCGATTCCAACGATTCCAGTGGAGGTTCGCTGGCAACGCAAAGCACGGCGGCAGAGGGTAGGCGGCAACGAAGGCAGCGGCGGCGCAGAGGGTTTCGGACTGTCTGCAGACACTGCTTGGGCCCGACGGACAATTTGATGTCCGAAGTCGGTCGGATAAATTTTGTCCGACGAAATTTTGGGGAGATGCAGACAATAATTCGTCTGATGTCTCTCCGACCAACGCCCACCCCTAAGTGTGTGCATGTTATCGAGGCCCACTGTGCTTGTTATTCACATTATGGTATCAAATATGTTCAATTATTGTCAAAGATATCAAAACATATAGAAGGCATATATTTTGCTTTGAGCTTGTCCATTAGATCTGTCACCAACCCGCTCAATCAGTGTTACGAACCGGGTGCGTGCAATTAAATAAATTAAATAACTTAACTCACGTAACTAAATTAATTACTAAATGATTATCTAAATATTTTATCAACTTTTCTAACAATTACATAAATAACAAATAAAGGTAATAATATAAATTACAAAAATTCATGAACTAAAATATCATAAAACAACTAGTACTAAAATAAAAATTCCGAAGGAGCCCAATCCTATGAACGTAATGATTGTCCACTGTCATGCAATAAGTAATAAGGTCTAACTATAAGAGTTTAGTTAAATCTTAGTAAAATAGCCTTCATAATCCACCAATTGTCCCCCACTCATTAATCCATTTAATCGAGTTGCACATGTGGAGATAATTTCGCATTAACGATGAAATCGCTAAAACCTTATAACTATAATGAAAAATTAATTAAAGTTAAATATGAATCTATATCTAAATCATGTTCTAGCAAATCGACTATCTCACCTGTCAACTATCATTCATAATCAATAATGCTATCCATCTTGCAGATAATAGACTTATGTCTTTAACCCAAATTTTGTTCTTTGAATACATTTTGGGCTATAGTTAATTCATTGGTCTGAGAACCAATATCAATGTGTTTATATATGTTTTGAGTAAGAAAGCTACGTCAAACGCGTGCCCAACATGCAAATGTCGGAACTCCACCCCCGCCCCGACCTAGCTAATCAATAGAACTGATTAACCGTAACTAAATTCTTACAAGTTATGCGTACCTCACTTTAAGCGACTGTGCAACTTTATTTCAGTAGTGGAAGGTGAATCCCTCGGAAGGAAGTAAAGAGAGCTTTGCCTATGAGATATGCCAAAGTCTAGTTTAAATCCTTATAATTAATTTATTAATCAAATTAAATAAGATAAACATTAATAAATAATTACATCATTAATAATAATAATAAATAATTATATAATTTGCATCATAATCGACAAATATATAAATAATAAGAAATAAATAATAATAAATAATGAATAAAATAAATACAAAAATAAATAATAAAGAAAGAAAAACAATCATAATATCAAGATGAGTCAAATAATGTGAATATATATCTAAACTAACAAGGGAGTCTCGAAAACGAAGTCAACTAGACTGAACCGAACTAAGTCAAGGCAAGTCAACTCCATCTAGGCTAGCTAAAATGATGGGTTGGGTTAGTTGGGTAGACATGAGCATGGGCTGGCGAACAAGTAAACAAGGCTCAGGCTGGTGGATGCAATCGCGGGCAAGCATACACGAGTACAGGTAATTGGGCACCAAACAGGCCGATGGTGCCAGGAACCAAAAATTGCCAACTGCAGCAAGGTTGGGGTCGCCGTTGGTCGGGATTGACAGGGGTCGTTGAGGCGGTGGTGATAGGGAGGTCGCTGATGAAGGTCGGATAGAGGTCGGCCACTGGTTGGCTAGAAAACAGCCGAAAGGGGACCGAAATGCTATCAAGAAAGTGCGAGTCACCGGTGATGATCGTGGCCATGGCAGAGGTTGGGTTGTGCTCAAATACAAGATCTCAACAAGGGGAATCGATTTGGGTACTTGGCTTCACTGGAGGTGGCTCGCCAATGCTAGAAAATGGCCCGAAAGGCGGTGGTGGATGTGAGAAATGGTGAACAAAATGCTATTTCCAACGGCGATTGTAGTGTTGCCAGTGGTGGTAACGAGTATGGGTCAATAGCTGGCCATGAGATGGTCACAATCATATTGGTGCGGTGGCCAAAGGAGGCCCGGAGACTTGCTGGTGGCGGCCAAAAGTGGTGGTGGTGCTAGGAGTAGAAACTCCTCCAAAATCATGAGAGAAATTCCCAGAAAATAGGAGGACAATCCTAGGACTGACTTGGACGACTCTAATTTTGTCATGTGGCATGATCTAGATGTTCGACAACTCGTGAACCTAGTTGGGTCCACCCCTATATAATTTATATATGGTTAAAAAGCTCGCATCGACACCGAAAAAAGTCAAAATTAACTCAAAGCCTAACTAAGACTCTACAAACGGAAATCAAGACAAGGAAGCTAAATTATCCTTGAAACTCTCTACTCAATCGGATGAAGATCTGAGCCTCAAATCAAACTAGGCGCAAAGGGGTAATCAGGTAGTCTAAAAATCCCTATGATGCATGCAAAAGAGATATCTTGTAAAAGCCCAAATGGATACAAGGCACTGCAATGGCCTAGATCTAGCCCTACATAAATAATTGACTTTAACTGAATCTAAATAATAACTTTAAATAAAAGAAGAAGTAAAAATGATAAAATTTGTTCTAGAGTTGAATTTCCCTTAACATGAATTTAATCTTTACCAAATCCTCCTCTTATCTTTTATTCCCTCGAATTGTCGATCTAGGATAATTACATGACATTGTGGCTCCCGCTCCTTCATGCTTCTATTATTTTACCTTAATTTCTACCTCCTTAGGATAATTGATTAATCAACAAAACAATGCATTAAGATTTGCCTTACAATTACATACGATGTTGTGTATCTCCCGACCACAATGACAAACAAGTCAAAAGACTCATCGTATGATGAATTATCAATGACTAATCTAATTAATTTCTCCTTACAATCTAATTAAATCTCATAATCTAAGAAATAGGCGATCAATCTATTATTAGCATTAAGAACATAATAATTCAAACAATTCGATTGAATAAAAGAGTAAGAAGCTCATATGAATCAAATTAAATCATGTTAAGTTTATGAAAGAAAAGATTACTCCATAATGAAAATAGAAAACAATATAAAGAACAAACTAGTTTTTATTATTAAAAGAAAAAGAATTGCAAAAACTAAACTATTTCTTCCACTAAACTCTAAAGCCAAGAGATAATATATGCTCAACAACAAATAACCACCTCTTTATATAAAAGAGAAGATGGCCAAGAGATACAAGAATTCGAGGAGGGATTCCAAAATTCGATGTGGACTAATTGATTATGATGTCCGATGAAGTTTCCAATTCCCCGACAACGGTGCCAAAGTTATGTATAGCCATCCACATGGAGCTTTGTCATCATTAAAATTGTAGCCATCAATGGGTGGGGTTCAATGCTCTAACTAACAAATCCTAAGCTTAATTTGTTTCATCTTTTTCTGCATTAAAACTACAAAATTAAGCATATCTCATAAAATATTAATTAATTAGTATATAACAAAAAATATCGCCTAATTAATAATATTTATACCCAAAAAAGTATAAATTATATAAAAAACTAGGTAAATATTGTATATTTGAAACACTTAATACTCAACCTCCAAATATATTCATATGACCATTTAGGCCTCATACTTATGGTCTAAAAGTTGAACCGACTCGGACTGACTCAAAACTGACCCAAACTGGTTAAGGCAATAAGTGGATAAAACCTAACCCCAAGCTAGTGTTTTACGAGATAAATATGGGTAATAGCACTTTATTTCTTACTTAAATTTCAAAATTATCACGGATGACATTTAACGGGGGATGATTTTGGTTACATCTAGTTTGATCTTATGTCATATTGGCTATAAGACCTAGGAGACTACCACTCTTTGTTCAAAATAAAATAAAAATACTTAATATACTAGTCTAACACAAAAACTTAATTAACTCTAAGTAAATGTTAAAATAAACTAAAGTCAAGAAAATTGATAAAAATATGATAAAATTGTTTAAACCGTTGAGATTTAAATACAATTTAGAATACAAGATAGGGTAAAATTTTCCATACATGTTATTTTGTTGAAAAAACACACATGACGCTAAATAGTGGGCTCAACCAGACCCATTATGTGAACTAGTCAAGCCAAGCCCAACGCATTAGCTCTAATAGGACCAGGTTCAGTTGATTGGCCTAGTTAAGATCAGATGAACTAGGTCGGGCCTAGTGGGCCAAGCCAAGCCACCCATTTATATAAATAAATTTCCTCAAAAGTTGGATTTGCACATAGAGACGTTAAGCATAAAAATATTATTGGGCATTCCTAGTATTCCATGTTCTCTATAAATAGAGCCTTCCATTCTTATTTTTTGTTCACACTGTGGAGGCTATCTATGAATTAGGCAAAAAATTGGTAGACTTTGGGAGAAAACTCAAATATAATTTGTCCGTCAAATCATCGGGGTATTTTTTTAGGTTAGTTAAGCCAAGAAGCTAACATAGTCTAGTTGAGTCCATGTGCTCGCCTAACTTTGTTCAGCTCCCTTGCTAGCCTAGCCTAGTCCTAGTCTAGTTGAATTCATGTGCTTGCTCAGCTTGGTTCTAACTCTTTGCTAGCCTAATCTAGTTGAGTCCGTGCACTCGCCCACCTAGGGTCAGCCCACTTGCTAGTCTAGTTGGCTACATGTGCTTGCCCAAGTTAGTTCAGATGGCTTAGTTGAGTTACAAGCTCACTTCGCCTTGTTAAATTGAATTGCTTGTTGGCTTAGTTAGTCATTTTAACTTTGACTCGAACAGTCTGAGTTGATTAAACAACTTTTTTGTGCTTATTTGTAAAGTTTGTATTTACTAAAGAGAGTATTTAGACCAAGTTGATAGACACTACATGTTTTACAAGCAACAAATACTCCCTTAAGTAACTATACTTGTTAAACTACATTAATTTTCAAGTGGAAGATTTGATGTCCAAAACCTCATATTGCAATGGAGTGAAGGAAAGACTTTTTGGTAATTGAAAATTTCTTTGTAAACATTTGTTCTTTAAAGTAATTATTAATAAAAAGTTAAACTTGTGTTATTTTTCTTTACAAATTTCGTAAATAGTAGTTAATTTAATTGTGATATTTTTTAGTGACAAATACGCCATGTTATAAGCCCAAATTCTAGTATTTGCACCACATAAACCCTCAACGACCGAGGCAGCAGCCCTTATTTTTATTTTTCACGTTTGTCCAAAAGGTCAAACGCTTGTCATAATTTTGCACAAATAATATATATATATATATGTATAAAATTTTGCTCCTTTGCACTGCCTTGTTTGTGGCGCATAGGCAACTAATCTTTTTCGGGCTATTGGATCCGGATCCAACCACCCAGAGCACACACCCAAACCACCCAGAGCACACATCCAAACCACCCAAACCATCTCAAAGCAATGATGCAGAACGACTATGATAGCTTTGAATCTAGAAGGGTGATAGCTCTGGTTATGTAATGCTAGTGATTTGTAACTTGTTTTCATGAATTGTTATTGACTTTAATTAAACTTGACAAATTTGTAATTTATAAGTTTATATTTTTATTCATCATGTGAAGAAAATTAAATAAGATGGCTCTTATTTGTACTTTCTGGCATAACTAGGCTGACCCCACGGGTGCCCAGGGCACTTGATGCCTACAAGGCTAAATCATGTCATATGGAGCTAAAAAAGTTGTATAAAAAAAAACCATTACTGAGGCCTTAATTTGCCCCAAAAAATTCCACCAAGTAAAACTAAAGTAAATAAAGAAAACTTAATTAAATTCAGTGAATTTTTTTATTATTTATATTCAAAATTTATAGAGGAAAACCTAAGAAAAAGAATTATTAGCATGCCAAATAAAGGTGTGACAACCTCACAACTAAGTGAATTAACAAAAATTGAATAAAAAAGGATCATATTCTTTTGGGGAATAATGGGTTCCTGATGTGGGTAGATAATAACTACGAGGAGATTGAAAGAATGAAGCTTATGCGCAAATCACATAAAAATTTTTTTTTCAAGGTAAAAAATTAGATAAATTCAAATCAAAATTATTGGAGAATCTGTCATACAAATTTCAGGTCATAAAAATCAAATTTTTTGTGAGAATATTGTTCATCTTATTTGCCTAGCACTCTTCACGATCCGGGAAGCGAACACTTAATTGTTTCTTCACTTATAGTCCACGTGAAAGAAAGAAGTGCTCGTATTTCAAAAAATAAACGTTTTAGTGATTTTTAACCTAACAAGAAATGGGGTTTTTTTTTTGGTGAACCAATAAAGAAGGAACTGATTTTGCAACCAGAAAGTAAAGTGGCAAGGGAGGACAGGGCAGACATTGGCACAGCACAAGCTTGAAAACTCAGTCCACGTGTATTAAAAAAAGTGCCTACGCATATATCTTTCATTTGTTAAAATTGGTTCCCAGGGAATAATTATAACCTGCACGAGGGGCATTGTTTCATACAAAATTTAGTCTTGCTTCTGTATCAGCACCTTAGCCTTGGCCATTCCTCCATCTCTGCCACTGTGGCCACCTGCACCCTTCTCTTGTCCCACGCAACCCCCTCTTGTCACTCTGCCATCCCATCACTGCTCATTTCTCGGGCCAAGTTAAAGCATGCCGCAGTGCTGCACACACGGCAGGCCGGGAACGGAGAAAGATACCGTAAAGTAAAAGTAACGACAACGTCTCTTTACTGTTTCTTTGTTTGCACCCAGTTTCGAAGAAATCAGTTTTGTCCTTTTCGGGCTTCTTCTGTTTGCTTCTTTCACAGTTTTTTTGAATCCGGTAATTCGGAAGAGAAGAGTACTTGTTGTTCATGTCAAAGACAAACCTGCCCATTTGATTTTTTTCACAAGTTTGATCCAATTATTCAACTAGGTAAGCGTTAGATTTCCAATGGCTGCAACCTCTCAACAGGCCCCTAGTCCAGCAAAGAAGAGCTTCGTCTCAACTCTAATGAATGCCACCAATTTTGGGTCTTCTTCCTTTGTGGAAGATTCTTACTACATATCCCACCTCAAGTCCACGGAGAGGAGGGCGCTCAAGGACATGAAGAACCTCATCTCCACTGTTTCCCTCCCCTCCGCCTCCATGTGGGGCATTCCGCTTCTGAGCGGCGACGAGCGGGCCGATGTGGTGCTCCTCAAGTTCCTCCGTGCCAGGGACTTCAACGTGGCCGACGCCTTCAACATGCTCCACAAGTGTCTCCATTGGCGGGCCGAGTTCAAGATCGATGGCATCATTGAGGAGGATTTGGGGTTCAAGGAGCTTGAAGGGGTGGTGGCTTATATGCACGGCCATGACAGGGACGGCCACCCGGTGTGCTACAATGCCTACGGTGTGTTCAAGGACAGAGAGATGTATCAGAAAGTGTTTGGGGACGAGGAGAAGTTGAAGAGCTTTCTGAGGTGGAGAGTGCAGGTGTTGGAGAGGGGGATTGACCTGCTACAGTTCAAGCCTGGTGGGGTAAACTCCATCATTCAGGTCACTGATTTGAAGGATATGCCCAAGAGGGAGCTTAGGGTGGCTTCTAAACAGATTTTGTCTCTGTTTCAAGATAATTACCCAGAGATGGTGACCAGAAAGGTTCATTCTATTTTCTTCCTTGAGTTGAACAGTGATCTTTTTTCTTTAATAGTGGAAGTTTCTTAATTTGTTTAAATGTTTGTGATTTGCTTTGTTGTTCAGGTATTCATCAACGTTCCATGGTATTTTAGCATGCTCTACTCCATGTTCAGTCCTTTCCTTACTCAGAGAACCAAGAGCAAATTTGTGATAGCCAGGGAGGGGAATGTTCACGAGACTCTTTACAGGTACGACTCTGTTTTATATTATTTTGTGTAGCTTCAACCTTTGTCTCTGCTTTACTGTCCCACATAAATCATTATTATTGTATTCTTTATTACTCCTTTTTACTTTGAAGTTTCGAACGTAGACTCAAGTCTGTTTGGATTGTGAGAAAGAGGAAAAAAGTATTAGAAAACTGCAATTCTCGCATTTTCTTTTATATTTTTTATTGTTTGGTTCGAAAGAAAATTGAGAAGGGAACCTCTTAGCGACCATTTTTATATAAAAAATGCAAGGAAACGAGAGAAAATGATAATGATGCTCGGCAAATTTTCCTTGGTTAAACTGAACGGACCCTTATTTTCTATCCACACACACACCAGAGAAATTGAAAGGAAAATTAATTTCTTTTTCTTTTCTTTCTTTTCTTTTTCTTTCTTACGTCACTTTCTCATATTTTATCACTGCCCATACAAATTTTATTTGTTGTTCTTCTATTTATTCATTGATTGAAACGTACGTTACTACAATTATACAAGACTAGCACAGCTTTTAGCAAGTTAAGTCAGTAGTGATTTATTTTGAAGTAGTCAGTGATGTACTAGCTTCTAGTTTGTTATCATGCAAAGATTTCATTTCTTTCTTGATTCATGTGCCCACTCCAAACGCTTGCATTTTACTCTTCTATGATTCATATGGACTCGGATCAAATGCATAATCTTTACAGGTACATACCGCCAGAGAATGTACCGGTACAGTATGGTGGCCTTGGCAAACTGGAAGATCTGCATAATGCTCCAGTTAAGCTTGCTTCAGAGTTCACTGTCAAAGGCGGTGAAAAAGTGAACTTAGAAATCGATGGCATTGAGGTATTGTTTCAATGATACACTGTTCAATCTTTTTGTTCATATTTACCGAAATAAAAATTCAAATCTCCTTAGTGATGGTATCTATTGCATGCATAGTTTTGTGATGTTTGAAAGATTGGACGTCTAAGTAAAGATGACAGGTGTGTTGTGTGCCTTGATGTGAGCCAGGGTGGAGCTACCATTACTTGGGATTTGGTAGTTGGTGGTTGGGACCTGGACTACAGTGCCGAGTTCATTCCTAGTGCAACAGAGAGCTACACAATTGGCATTAAAAAGAGCCAACACATTACTCCAAATGAAGATCCAATTTACAGTTCATTCACATCATGGGAAGCTGGTAAATTGGTACTTTCCCTTGATAACTCCACTTCCCGCAAGAGAAAGGTCGCTGCTTACCGGTACTCCGTGAGTAAACCCACGGCTTAATTAGCTTATAGTTATGCCGAGGCTTTTGTTTTGGAGATTAAGTAGAGGTTCTAATGTCTTGAACCTCGAATATAGTGATGAAATAGTTAATCTGGAAATAGATGGAAATAACAAATAGTTGAAACGTTTCTTTTGGTTTTTCAGATCGATTGGTTAGTAAACTTTTTTGGTAGTTTTGAAGCTCATTTTGGTTGATGTATGAATTGTAGTTTGTTTAAATGGGATTGTAGTTATTTAGTTATTGTTTGCCCTTGATTTTGTGGAGTGTCATGTATGATGCTTTCTAAAAGACGTTTTTTTTTGTCACTTAAAAGATTGAAAATACAGATCGATGATTAAACACTTTTCTTTTTGAACGATGATTAACTCTTTTTTGATCAGCCAAAGTGTGTAACAGCTGCAGATTAGCGCTACTTGTCTTAGTGTGCGTTTGGTTTGAGAGAAAATTAAAGGTGAATCTTTCATTCTTTTGAGTAAAGAAAGAAAACAGAAAGCAAATTTTCACTTTGTGGGCCCCTTTGGTTGGGAAAGACCTTCACAAACTCTTTTCCCACAAAATGTGAGAAAAAGAGTGAACGCGAGCCAATGTCAGAAGATGGATTTTCTTATTTATGTAACCAAGCACAATAGAAACTTATTAAAAAAATCAATTTTTTTCCTTTTTTTCAAGAATTTATTTTTTACTATTTACAATTGTCTTCCTATCCGAATGGATCCTATGAGTATTATTGGATTTGTTTGAAATTGATCCGATTTATTATTTTTTCCTCGCCCAACGTTTAGTTGGATATATAATATATATTTACCATCTAGGGTTTCTATTTCAATCTGAGTGGCATATGACAATTCCCATCTTTTTTTCACTTTTCGTGTGGCAGTTCTATGTGGTACGGTTCACCGGAGAAGAATTCGGCGATTGTATAATTCTTTTATTTTTCTGTGTATAAAATATTCATACAGAAAATAGTCTTTTATATTTAAAAAGATCTTTAATTCTCGAAAGATATGGATCTATAATTGTTGTGCTAAATTAATGCAATGTCGTCAAACAAATAAGAGGTTGGAACCTTGAAGAATGCAGAACTTGGAATGCATGCTTTGATACATGAACTAGTTTTTATTCTTAGGATCAATTCTTTATTTAAGTTTCCTTATTACATGACGACTTATAAATTAAGAAAATATAGATCATGATTACCTGCTCTGTATACTTAATATTGTACACGTAAACGCGTATACATTCATAAGGCATACCGAATACGTTGTCTTCACATGAATATTTTAAGTGGTAAGAATCATATACTCCTTTATTTTAAATACTTGTCATTACTCTACTTCAGGTCCAAGACTCTTTAGGCTCAGGCAAGACTAAGCAAAAGATAAAAGTGTTACGGGGTTTAGCTCGTGGGACGATCGAGAGCTAGGGTTTGGCGGTTGTTCCTAGCATTCCCGCATCCAAATCGGGTAGGGTGCTATCCGAGTGGTGAACAATCTACCGAGCATATTTCCGTGTTAGTGTGAAGTGCATCGTGGTGCATGGGGTCTATCGGGCGAGTTGCTGTACCGGGCGAGATATCGGGCAGTACCGATAGCAGTTTGGTAGCGAACATGATCGGTAAGGAGTACCGAGCACCGCTATCGTGTGCGGATAGAAGTTGCGGGTTCCGGATGCGTAGGGTGCTAGTGACCGAGCAACACTGACCGAGCGTGCTGGGCGCCAGGGCCGGGTACTACCGTGCGACATGCGGTAGTCGCGGGTGCGCAGGTGTGCGGGTGACCGAGCCAAGCTGCGGTAGGGGTTATCGTGCACGCGCATGGGTGCTGTGGAAGAGACGGACCAGGGTTGGGTATTGGGGTCGCTGGGTCGAGCTAGGCGACCGTGCCACATCCAGGAAGTTCATGAGGCATTTGCGCCACACCCAAGGTTGGGTCTTTCTGGTAATTCTGCTGGAACACCAAGGGGGTCGATAACAAGGCTTGGAGGATGGGAGCCGTTGATCAAGACTTCGATGGTGAGGATGCAAGCTGATGAGGTGTCACACTAAGGCCGGGATGTCTATATAAGGAGGTGCCATCCTTATGAAGAGATCAGACAAGAGGAGAACAACATGTGAAGTGTGTGTGAGTGATCTTGGTGGAGGAGAGAAACTTGGCCAGGCAAGGGGATGCCTTTGGGTTACTGCAGTCAGGTCGAGGGGCGGTCTGGAACTTCAAGGGGGACTACCGGGGTAGTCGACGTCCGCCTTTAGGGTCAAGGCTCACATACCAGTTGTTCGGCAACCCTGCGCGGTGAGCCGAGGTTTGGGTGAAGTCCTGTCGAGTGAGGGTCGAGAGGCACGGTTGTGGGGTTTGCATGTCCATGACCAGCAAGTAGTCTAGGGTGTAGACACTTGTATATCCTGTATTCATACTAGTAGAATAGAGGTTGGGTCGAGTTCCTGTAATTCTTGTGGTGTATGCATCGTGTTTGGCCACCGGGGTTAGACCTGTGATTCCGAGGTCTATTGGTACCGAGATGGGTGATCGATACGTGGGACGTGTAGTCACTGCAGCTTGGTGATTGGTGTGTGTTCGGTACAATCGCTGGTAGCCTGATACCGGTACTAGTGGTGTAACGACCCAGCCCAAAGTGCAACGTAATGGGCTAAGTCATTTCTTTAAAATGGGTACCCCAGAAGTTAATGATCTTTAGTCCATTCCCACTTATAAACAGGATCTTCTCCTAGTAGGTATTAGATGTGGGACTAAGTTGAGGGATCTTACAATCCACCCACCTTAGGGAATTTTGTCCCCGAAATGCCTTATTCTTGGCCCGTTGCTAGCCCCAGCCCACGACCTTTCTGGCTCGTGACCGGCAGCTTAGCCAACGTTTCTAATCCAGCCCACCATCTAACACAGAACCAGGTCGGCTCTAATACCATTTGTAACGACCCAGCCCAAAGTGCAACGTAATGGGCCAAGTCATTTCTTTAAAATGGGTACCCCGGAAGTTAAAGATCTATAGTCCATTCCCACTTATAAACAGGATTTTCTCCTAGTAGGTATTAGATGTGGGACTAAGTTGAGGGATCTTACAATCCACCCACCTTAGGGAATTTCGTCCCCGAAATGCCTATTCTTGGCCCGTTGCTAGCCCCAGCCCACGACCTTTCTGGCCTGTGACCGGCAGCCTAGCCAACGTTTCTAATCCAGCCCACCATCTAACACGGAACCAAGTCGGCTCTGATACCATTTGTAACGACCCAGCCCAAAGTACAACGTAATGGGCCAAGTCATTTCTTTAAAATGGGTACCCCGGAAGATAAAGATCTATAGTCCATTCCCACTTATAAACAGGATCTTCTCCTAGTAGGTATTAGATCTGGGACTAAGTTGAGGGATCTTACAAGTG
>JAURVB010000629.1:0-11425 GCA_033002965.1 Piper betle | reverse complement strand
GAGCTCCTGCAACGAACCTACATGAACATAACTATTTACTAACGCCCATACATATATGATGCACGCCTATATAACTAATATATCCACATGCATATAATAATCTAATCAAACATGACAATCATCTCAACAATCACACTAAATCTCTAATTGTCAAGCAAGTTAATAATTTTATGATTTCATACGTTACTTATTACCTAGCACTTTTAATTCCAATTTCAAAACATACCTATTCTAATTTGGTGACAATGGTTTAATCAATTTAATCTGTTTAACTTAATACTAGCATGCAAAACCTAAATCATGCAAATTCATAAATTAACTAGCTAACACGCATTTAATTAACTATTCAGTGGTTTACTAACAATTTCATTAGTGAGCATTTACATCACACAACACAATCTACGCTAATCATAACATGTTTATCATAATTTACGATTAATTAAACTAAAATCATGAAGTTAATAAAATTAATTCCAATATGCTACCATGACCACAACATGCATATAATAATACTAAAAAAAGAAGGAAAAACCACCTCGCGATCGGCGCTGAAATTGGTGCCGACGGACGAAGGCGGTGACGGCGAGCCGGCGGTTTTCCGGCAACTGCACCGGCGGGGCAATCGGAGGTAAGGGTTAGCACCATCTCGGCGAGCTTGACCCCATGGTAGTGACGACAAGGGTAGCTGCGGCGGCGGTGGCCACCGATGGTGGCGTCAAGTTTGGTCGGGGCGGTCGGTTGCTCTGATCAGACCCACGGCCAGCCTCGACGGCGGCGCTAGGTAAGGGGAAAGGTAGGGGAAGTCGAGGGAAGAGCTTCGACGTCACGACAGTGGCGGTCCGGCGCAAACGGCGGCAGAATCATGTCAGGAATGGCCGTGAAATCGTGGGCGATTTCTGGCGTCGCGACGGCTGGACGGTGGCCGGGCGTGGTTGAGGTGGCAAGGCGATGGCACGGCCAGGTTGGGCAGCGTCGATCGGCGGTGAGGTGGTGTCGGCGGTGGCGGCGACAACCTCAAGGGTGGCGGCAGTGAAGACGTCGGGGTTTGGGGGAGGGAGATGAAAAATATAGGAGTGGCAAACTTGTAAATAGAACTTGACTCGACACCGGCTCGAGTCAAGAATAATAACTAACTCAGAATAAATCCCAGAAAAATTAGAAAAAATTTCATAAAATCAAACAAAAAAACACAACATCCAAATGACATGCCGTATAACTAATAACCTACCCGAATACCATCTAACACATCTTAATGCGTTATTCGGCCTGAACTAATTCTACGGTCACAGCATGAAAAAAATAAAATCATCAACTGTATACTCTCATATCTACTGATAATTCAGTTTGCTGATACGTATCTGACGTTATCATCGATACTTGGGTATACATGAACCCTCATAGCACGTGCACACAGTCGGCCTCGGCCCCGCACATGTATTCTGAAAGCTGAACTAACTCGAACCACGGTCAAACCGACCGGCTAGCGACTATAAAACCCTGACTCGAGTCACGGGTTTTACACCACCGGTGTATTTTCAATTTTTAGGCTTATTTAAGTCAAAAGGCTAATCCAACTAGGTTGATTCATAGACTCGTATGACTTGGTTTAGCCAACATACTAGCCTAACCTAGTTGAGTCGAAGACTTGCTCAGTTTAGTTTAGCCCATGGTTGCATAAATCGGAATCGAAATCGGAATCGGTTTTCCATGGAATCGGAATCGGAATCGGAATCTGGTCTGAATCGGCCAAGAATCGGTTCAGTTGAATCGGTCCAAATTAATTTAATCGGTCATATATAATAATTTGACAATTTACAATATAAATATATTAAAATTGGGTATTGATGTTATTTTTATATTATTCTATGTATTATAGTTTATGATATTTTTAAATATTTTTTAAGATTTTTTTTAAATTATTTAGAATTAATTATTATTTTTGACTCGGGTTAGACTCGAGTCAACTTTTAATTACGAGAATGCCACCCTCCCCTCTCTACCCCGCCGCCGCCGGCGGCCCGGTCGGCGGCGAGCCTCGGCGGCGATGTCGGAGGATGTCGGCAGCCGGTCGGACGAACCGTCGGCCAGCGGAATCGCGGCGGAATCGTGCGAAGCGTCGGACGGCGGAAGGTGAGTTCGGAACGGGCGCAGCGTCGGACGGAAGTGGGGTGGTCGGAAGGTCGGGCGGAGCGTCGGGCGGTCGAATCGCGGCGGAATCGCGGCGGAATCGGGCGGAAGCGCGGCGGAGGGCGGCGGAGCGAACGCGGCGGAATCGGGGTTTTTAAATCCAAATTACCATTTTACCCATGCTTAAATAATTTAATAAAAATTATACCTAGGGTATTTTGGTAATTTCCTAAAAACCGATTCCGATTTAAATCGGCCGATTCCGATTCCGATTTAAATCGGTCGGAATCGGCCGAAACGGGCCGATTCACGACCCGGATTCGGGGCCGACCGAGTCGGCCCCGAAATCGGATCGGCGCGACGCCGATCCGATTTAAATCGGCCAGAATCGGCCGATTTTTTCAACTATGGTTTAGCCACTTACTGATGAGTACAGATTGGTTGAGTTGCAGAGTCGCCTGGCTAGGTTCGGCCTACTCGTTCAATCGGTCCGGTTTAGTTGCATAATCACTTAGTCTTGTTGAATTGAATTGCTCATTCAAGGGGTTGACTCTGATAGTTAGTCTAACTCTGACTCGACTAGTTTGATTTGATCAAATATCTCTTTTAAACTCATTTTAGTTAAGTATTGGTCAAGTTCATGCTTACTAAAGATAGTATTTAGATTGTGTTGGTGTATACAACATGTATCACACGCGATAAATGTTCATTTAAGTAATTTCATTTGTCAAATTACAACTAGTGTCAAATGACAACTCAGAAGCTTTGAAACCCTTGCTATGCAAGAGATTGAAGGAAAGGTTTTTTTGGAATTTCTTTATAAACTTATGTAATTCAAAGTATTCATCAAAAAATTGAAATTATGCTATTTTTTTTATAATTTTGTATTTAATAGTTAATTTAATTATCATATGTTTTAGTAACAAGTGCACGTTGGTGTGACCATAAATTATGATGATCGCATTACATATGCCCTCAACGAGCAAAGTAGCAACCGCTCATTTTCAATTTTGTGTAAACGGTCAAACGTATGCCACAATTTGTCCAAACAACCTATCAATAATAAAAGAACAATGTGCAACAAATAAATTTTTAGGTCGATTCCATGACACCCAATGAGAGTTCTCGTGTCGTTCCACCTTGAGTTATAGCTCACAATCTACTGCTTTTATGATTTTTTGTAATTTACAATCACAATGAATTTTCGTCACCTTTTAATTCATCTGACAAGTCTTCCAAGGCTTGAAATGGGTCTTTGTGATACTCAAATGCAGAAATAGACATTGTGTTTGGGACGCCAAAATTAGGTAGAATACCAAATAATTTCACGTTAATCCGAGATCGGGAAGGTTTTCAAATAATTTTGGAATGAAAAAATACCTAACCGAACAAGGTTCCAGTAGATTTGGTTCATAAAATAGCCGAATCAGGGTTGGGTAAAGCAGCTGGATCAGGTTGGAGGTAACCAGGTCGCAACAGTGGGTCGGGCCTCGAGCCAGTCTTCAATATGGTTAAATCGACAAGGCAACTAACATCAAGCTGGTGAGTGGACACCCTCACGGGCTCGACGGCGTAAGAGTGCAACTCCGACGAGTGGGGGCTTCAGCGACGACAATAGCAATGGCAGTGGTCCTGGATAGTGGATACTGCCCAGATCGATGGGCATAATAGAGGGGTTCATAAGTACAGAGGTCCGCTGGCTGGAGACGACGACTACAGATGGAAATCTCACAAAAAACTCTCGGCAATAATGGTTATTGCCAGGACTTTGTGCACATTTTTCGGCGAACCAACGAGCTGGCTGCGGCACAGCCTGATCGGTGGAGGCTCTTGACAATGCAGGGAGCGGATCAACGGTGGTTGATATTTTTTTAATCAACTTAATTTTTTGTTAACTTGTTAGTTTAATCAATTTACTTTTTTTACCAACTTAATTTTTTAAAAAATATTTTTAAAATCTAGTTGAATATAAATAAAATAAAATAATTTACATACAATATCAATCACACCGTGCATGTGTCGTTGATGCCATTTGATATCATTGATATGAGTCCATTAACAACATTAACAATTAAAAATGCTGCAATAGGATTAGTTAAGTTAAAATAAAGAATAACTAATTATTGATTGGCATATGTCATTAATGATACTGATGTTAATGCCATTGGTGAAATTGGCAAGCGTGACATAACGTCAATGGTGTCATTAGTGTCATTGATTAAAAATATAAAATAAAGTTGATTATTTAAAAAATAAAATTGATAAAATTTAAATTATTGTTAATTAAATAGATAAAAATCAAGTTATATAAAAAGCAACAAAATTATAATTTTGGCATATAATAAGTGTCATTAATGATATTAATATCTATTATAATGATGACATTGATGATAAGTTAGAGCTTTTTATTGGAAAGGGAAGATTTTTATTAATCTTATTAATTGGTGGGTAAATCAAAACAAATGACTAGAAGAGAGGAAATTTAATTAAAATAATATCAAAACCACCCTTAAGATAAAATATAAAAATTAAATAATTTTTTTTCCAAGGGCAAATGTGGGTGGGATCTGGCCACCCCCTATGGGGCGGCCGGCTCTCAAAGCAATCAATAATAACAACAACGAAAAAAACCAATGGCCGTCGATAGGCTTAGGGGGCCAGATCCGGCTGCCCGTGACCTAACCCTCACGGGCAAACAAAAAAATAAAACCGGGGTGGGCCACCCCCTATGATGGATGTCATGACATTAGTAAGGGTGACAACGATGTTATTGATGACAATTTTAAAAAGAATAATTTTACAAAAAGAAGTTTATCATTAGATGTCATGTCATTGATGCCATTCTTTACGTAAAATAACTTTTTATTTATTTTTAAATTATCTTTAATTTTTATAAATTATTCTTTTAATTAAATACTTTTTCCAACGTGTACTCTTATTAATAAAATGAAAAGTTCGATACAAATTTAAAAGTAAGAAAATTAACTAATTAAAATACAAATTTTTTTAAAAAATATCTAATGCAAATGATTAAGTCTTTGAATCACACTAACGTTAATTTCTTTTAAAAAATAAAAAAATTTTAAAGTAGAAGGTCGCTAGTTCAAACCAGGATAACCTCAAATTTTAACTTTCTATTCATAAAAATCAGTTTAATTGTCTTGAAAAAATATAATAAAAAATAAAATAATTATAATTTATCCTTTCTTTTAAATAAAATATATCTTTAAAATTTATAATCTATATCTAATATATTAAATTATTACAACCTATTTCATTATTTAATAAATTTATGTATAAAATTAAAATATATTTGGTGTAGGTCACGCATTACTCGACATCTTACCCAGTGATAATTAATCTTTATTGACATTGACGACATTTCATACACCTTATAAATATCATCAATGGCATCATAAAAAATTTTATAGTGTCATCGCATCACACATAACTTACTAATAACCTTAATGACATTACTAATAATTTTTCAAAATTAAAATATTTTTAACTTATTACTTTAATATGAACTTATTTTTTTAACCAACTTGCTTTTTATTGATTTTTATTTATTTATTTTTATCACATTATTTTTATAAGTTTATTTTTAATCAATTTATATTTAAAAAACTTGCTTGCTTATCATATAAGATTTTCCTTGTGTCTCCCTTGTGCTTGGATTTATTATTTCATCATAGGTAAGAGCACCCCTAGTGTGAGAGCCCCATCACTCGAATCACTTATTCTTAATTTGCAGACCACTCATCTTGCAAACAAATAATATTATATAAAAAAATTAAAATAAATTTAAAAAATAAGATTACTCAAAATAATATTTCCTATAGTAAAAATAAAGTATAATATATAAATATAATATATACAAAAATAACTTAAGTATATTACTCTAAATCAATTAATAATTTAGATTCATGCAAAAATCTAAATCATTTGAAAATAGTAAAACATAAGAATAATAGACAAATATCATACGTTTTTGCACACCAAGCAGGTGTGCAATTAGCTAAAGATAATATACATTATCTCATGTTTCAACATCTGAAATTTCTCTCCGCAGAGACATATATGCCACATAACACTCCGTCAAAATAACAAGAGCAATTTTCCAAGCTCTTAATGGTAAAGCCTGCCACAAGTTGAGGAAGATTGAAGCATAAAATTCACAAAACACGCATCTGTTTCTTAGCCAATGATAGCCAAAGGATCACACTGTCTGTTCTCATTGCAATAAATAGGTTCAAACCAACATCCACTCAATTTCTCACAATTCAATTGGCCACCAAGAACAACAAACGCAGATTCTTCATCATCACTATCTATGTTTTTGGCAGTCACTAGATTTTGGTAACTTCTTCGACGTTGCAAGAACAGGTTAAATAAGTAGCTCGCTAAGTTTTGCCGGCTTTTAAAAGGAAAGCTTCTATAAAGTGGAACCCAGAAGCTGGTAACTTTAGATGGGGGATTGAGACGAATCAAAGCCTTAAATTTATTTTCTTCTTCTTCAGCTCAAACAAGTGAAACTTCCTCCCCCGTTTTATCAAACTTCCTAGTGTAGAAAACACGACCCAATTCACGTTTCAAAAGGGATCTTTTCTCGACCACATGAAGCCTTACACATTGAACTGAACCTCGAAGCCTGCAACCACATGAATTAGGTCTTCCCT
This sequence comes from Piper betle, assembly GCA_033002965.1. NCBI lineage: Eukaryota > Viridiplantae > Streptophyta > Magnoliopsida > Piperales > Piperaceae > Piper > Piper betle. The sequence continues at coordinate 4,619 of JAURVB010000629.1, read as the reverse complement.
TACCAACAAGTTCAGCATCAACATCCCTATGATTAACTTCCAAAGGCCACTGCTCCTCTCCCAACCATCTGGCCTCATCACAATCAGGTTCTGGAAACTGACCGTCCCAAACTGGGATTTCAGCTTGAAACTTCGGACCAACTCGACTGCGCTTTTTATACCGATCTTTGCCAACATTCAATGCAGATTCTGACATGGAAGATGGATTGGACTCATTTTCAAGACTATGAGATCCATCCGAACAATAAGTAAAAAAAGAATCTTTGTTTTGTGAACAAATGTAATACCCTAAATCCGGTCCACGCTCGTGAACCGAAGTGGCATTTTACAGGCCCCGGTTAGGTCGGCTAACCAAAACCCAACTCATATGATACTTGTTATGCATTGATGAATGCACAAAATTCTAATATGATACAATATGGATGACATGCAAACTAAATTATACACCATCACAATTACGATCAAAATCGATAAAAATTCTGAAATATAACGGATAGAATTTCTCCTAAAAGTACAATTAGGGTCACCCTATCAAAATACTATATATAAACATATATGCAAACATGTATCTATATATCACGCAACTTCATTCACACAATCTGATATACAGTTTACTCGCTCTAAAGCTTGGGTCTCAACCTACCACGCTCTTACTGCGCAATCTATTCATGTTTCACATTCTGTCATCGTGTCTTAGCATTCAATCATGTCACATCATCATATCTTTGCATTTAACCATATCCTACTATGTCTTAGCATTTCACAACATTTACAATATAATAGCATCATAAATAGAATATTAATTACTCTATCGACTGACATGTGTGCAAGCGACAATAGTGCTCCTCCGTCCAAGCTGGCTCCTCCAACTCGTGATTATTATATACGTATAATATAAAAACACGTTAGTAACAAGTGTTACTAGTCCATAAAATAAAATAGCTATAACAAGCTGGCTATGAGAGCAAACTCTCATATGAAAGAAAACATTATCTACTCCTCGTGAACACTCTGAAGGGCACTACTGAGGAGCCACTGGACTGCAGACCCAGTAGCATCCCAAACTTACTGATCTGCTGCTGCTGATGCCGCTCTCGGCATTTTCTTACTTCATTTTCTGGTCTCAAATCCTAAGCCCTCTCCTTACCTCCATATTTCTCCTGGCCTTGAGCACGAAGGCCGAGTACTCTCAGGCAATCACCTTTAGTACCCTTTGAACCACAAGTCCGGACATGCACTGTACTAAACAGTACCCCGTAAACCTCCACGTTCTTCGGGTGTGAGGAACTCAAACGCGGAGTTGTCAGGATCCCTCGGGAATGATTTCGAAAACAAGATCCACCACAAGTTGCCTTCGGGCCTATTATATAAATCCCTACCCAGCCCTATATGTATGTAGTTTTTGCATTTTCAATGAGACGAGAGATGGAGAAACCGACTACACGTATCATGAGCGGATGCCGTGACAGTCAAAGCGGGCTCTGGATTAGTGCCAGCAGACTGTTCCATTCCCGAGGGATCCTGACAACTCCGCGTTTGAGTTCCTCACACCCGGAGAACGTGGAGGTTTACGGGTACTGTTTAGTACAGCGCATGTCCGGACTTGTGGTTCAAAGGGTACTAAAGGCAACTGCCTGAGAGTACTCGGCCTTCGTGCTCAAGGCCAGGAGAAATATGGAGGTAAGGAGAGGGCTTAGGATTTGAGACCAGAAAATGAAGTAAGAAAATGTCGAGAGCGGCATCAGCAGCAGCAGATCAGTAAGTTCGGGATGCTACCGGGTCTGCAGCCCAGTGGCTCCTCAGTAGTGCCCTTCAGAGTGTTCACGTGGAGTATATGATGTTTTCTTTCATATGAGAGTTTGCTCTCATAGCCAGCTTGTTATAGTTATTTTATTTTCCGGACCAGTAACACTTGTTACTGACGTGTTTTTATACTATATGTAGGTAATAATCACGAGTTGGAGGAGCCAGCTTGGACGGAGGAGCAATGATGTCGTTTGCACACATGTCAGTCGATAGAGTAATTAATGTTTTTGTTATGATGTTATTATCTTGAGAATGACGTGAAATGCTAAGACATGATATGATGTGATTAAATGCTTAAGATATGATGATAGTGACGTAATTAAGTGCTAAGAGATGATGAGATGATGTGAACATGAATAGATTGCGCAATGAAAGCGTGGTGGGTTGAGACCCAAGTTTCAAAATGAGTTACAACATGTTAGATTTTGTATTTTGTATGAATGAAATTGTTTGATATATGGTTATATATATATATATTTGCATATGTATATTTGACAGGGTGGCCCCTAATTGCATTTTTAGGGGAAACTCTGTCCGTTATATTTCAAAATTTTTATTAATTTTTATCGGGATTGTCTTGGTGTGTACTTTGATTTGCATGTCATTCATGTAGTACCATGTTAGGGTTTGTGCATTCATCCATGCATTGAGAGTTGTATCTTCATCTTAAGACGCCGAGATTGGATCCGCATGAGTTAGGTTCGGGTTAGCCGACCTAACCGGGGCCTGTAACATGCCGGTTCGGTTCACGAGCGTGAACTGGATTTGGGGTGTTACAGAATTGGTATCAGAGCCACTCTCGGTCGATTAAGATGTAAGATACTTTTATAGGTGATGTGTGTGCAAAGACTGCTCCAAGTCCAGCTGGCAGGTATGTTTCTGTCTATTTTCTTTACATGCAGATTTTTCTTCATAAGTTGTTTGGATAACAGTGTATTCAGGACCTTGATCAGAAGTATGTGGAATTGGCCTTAGTTGAGCTGACAGGTCATTTCTATGGATTTTTATCATGATATCAGACTGTTTGTCAGTTAGATGTGAGCAGGGAATGTTGTAGTGCTAGCAGAGGTAGAATGGGTATAAGATCTCATCTTATACCAGATTCAGATGTTAGCAGATGTGAGCAGGAATCTGACAGGATTGTCATGATGGGCTTAGAGACCCACTAGTTCTGTCCATCGCATAAGTGAATTGGATGATTGACCAGGTGTTCGTGTCTTGCATGTCACCACATTAGTCCTGTTTCCATGGGACATGGTGTACATGATGAGAATGAGTTAAAAAGAAAAGGGGTAACAGTAAGGAGCTTGAAGTATAGAGATACTAGCAAGTTAGTTGGCACATGAGATGGACCACTTCCAGAAGATAGTGATGAATGAGGATGAGTAGCGTGGTGGATCGACAGTTCGATTAGCACTTCACCACCTCCCCCTCTTCCACTAGTTTATGACCTACGGGCAACAGTTTTGGCTTCACTTTGCCAGACAGAGGTCTCGATATGATGAGGAAAAGATCAGGACCACCATTGCCTACGAGATCAGATATTTGACAGGATTCCACTAGAGATAAGGCACCAGATCAGTGATTGCCGTTTGAGGGCCAGTCAGCACTGATGAAAGCAGCCACTCCAGATTTCAGGAGATTAGAGTGGGTTCAGCATAGGTTTACCATCATATGTGTCAGCACCATGATCCAAACCCCTCTGGATCAGACACGCATGGTTGGACAACCTGAGCCGAGTTGTTAGTAGCCAAGATATGTCAGAGACAGTAGAGTGGATTTACGATGTATACGATTAGGATCAGATTTTGTAGCACCTAGGTAGCACTGTTGCCGATCAGAGTTGCACAACCGCCGACCGAGTGCACAACCGCCGACCGAGTGCACAACCACCGACCGAGTTGCACAACCGCCGACCGAGTTGCACAACTGCCGACCGAGTGCACAACCGCCGACCGAGTTGCACAACCGCCGACCGAGTTGCACAACCGCCGACCGAGTCACACAACCACCGCCGAGGTGCACAACCGCCGTCCGAGATGCACTACCACCGACCGAAGACGCACTACCGCCGTCCGTGTATTGCTCATCCGCCGACCGAGTAGATTAGTTAGAGCTTAGTAGGGCCAGAACTTGAGGAACAAGATATAGCTACAATGGAAATTAGCAGAACAGAGAAGAGTTAGGAAAACTGAGGTTATTTGGATGAGATAGCATAGGATCCGACTTCACAGCTCTCTTGCAATCATTGTTTTGACCTGACACCCTTGGGTCAGATGTATATTGCAAGATAACCCCATCAGGCACTGTTAGTGACAGTCTCATAGGGATGCACATGGACAGAATCAGGGAACATGACAGTATGACCTCCAGATGGGACGGTCACAATGATCAGATTGTGCAGATTGCATGATAATACATCCATGGGCCACAACCAGCATAGATCAGATGGTTAGTAGACGGTCACACACGCTGTTGAACCCATTTAGTGATGGGCCAACCAGTGATAGGAATTTGACTTATATTAGAGTATTGGGTATAGATAGAGGGTTAGTGAGGAAGGGTTTTTCAGAAGGATAGTGATTCCCTTGTGTTTTGCCAGCACGATTAGGTTCTCACCTTGAGACATAGGATTGAGCCTTGCCCTGAGTATAGAGGTACCTTTATGGTACTGATTAGGGTTTACAGTGCAGGTAGATGTTGCAGACCGATCTTCCGATGAGGATTTCACCCCAGCTTGAGAGCGATGTAGACATGGACTTCAAACAGAATAGGCCATGCTGACCAGAGAGTGATACCAGTGTATGCTCATC
>JAURVB010000628.1:0-60952 GCA_033002965.1 Piper betle | reverse complement strand
CCCATGTATTATCCAATAAAGAAAAAATAATTTCCCTTTCTTATCTTAAGAGATAAGAAAAAGGAGAGAGAAAAAAAGAGGAAATTTGTTGTGGCTTTATGGAGAATACATGGGTGGGTCACATAAAAGTACTTGTGATTTTTTTGTGTTCTTGTCCATGTTAATGTAATCATGTATTTAAAATAAATAACATAATACTATTTTAAAAAATATGTATATTAAATATAATTTTTTTTGGTAAAGTTGACTATTTTAAAAATTTTATGTTATTTATACTATTTACATGCTAAAAACAGGGGGGAAAATTGGAAAAAATTTTAATAATGTATACAATATTCTTTACATCTAGCTGGCCTCTTGTTAATAAATAAATGAATAAAAATTACTGTTTGGAATTGACTGTGTGAAAATATCTTCTCGGCAGAAATATAAGACAATTAAATATAGTGGATTGCCAAGTGTAGAAATTTTGCGCTAGCAATTTATTTTGTAGGTTGACCATGATTGAGCAGGGCTTGACCAAATCGAATTTGGTTATTAAGGAAATGATTAATTCTAATTGATAGAGAAGCAAAATAATTTGATTCTTTGAAATACCTCGTTAAATCTTCTTGAGGTACAAATAGAGCTCTTAACTTGTCTACTTGAAACACTAAAAGTTCTCTTAAGTATGAAGTCTAACCCTAAACCATTGACCATTGACAAAAGCAAGATACAAGAACAAAAACCCTAAAACATCGGGGAAGGGTGATGGTTGGCAGGAGGAGCGGCGGTCTTAGGCTTGGCAGCCCTAGATGGCTTCAATCTGTTCCAAGGCATCCACAATCTGTTTCATAGCGGGTCTACTTCTTGGGTTATTCTCGAGGCACTTGAGTGAAAGCTGTGCGGCCTTTAGGGCATCCTCGGGCGGGTACTACCCCTCCAACCGCTTATCCATGAATCCCTCCAGCTTCCGCTTGTGGGAAAGTAATGGGCGAGTCGACTCGACTAGGTTTTACTGGCCACTTGGCCAGAGAGGCTCGGGGGCACGCTGTCCAGAAAGCATCTCCAGAAGTACTTCTCCAAATCCATATACATCATCACTCTTCCCAAAGAAATCACCTCCAACCGAATGGGCCTCACTTTTCAATATTGCATTGGAAGATAACCAAACATTCTACTCATAAACAAACAACAGATTCCTTGAGCTGAAAAGCTGATTTCACCTTTTAAAGAACATTCCACTCATAAACAAAGAACAAATATCATAATCGCCATCAATTATGCCAATTAGAATGCAAAAAGTCTATAATAAGGTAGTTTCGGAAGAGAATCTCCTCCAAGATTACAAACACTTGCTAATCCCTAGATCTGAGGGAGAATATCATCACCACTACTTTTTCAATAAAAATTTAAGTAGTCCTAAAATGATTGTTGGAATCTCATCTTGGAAACTTCTTGGCTCCCTTCCGATATAGAGATCTTTGAAGAACACATAAAATTGAAGAACTATTAGCCCTTAGCTTGAGTAGCAATGTTTAAACAGAACTGATTGTACCGATTGCCACATCCTTGGGAACAGCATATCTATTAGCTCCCAGGACCCTCCATACTTTTTTCTGGGATGAATATGTGAAGGTCTCAGGACCTGTGCATTCTATTCATATTTCACATCAAACACTAATCTTAACCCACTTGTTGTATATATTCAATACATTTTCTATTGAAGCAAATATCATATCACAACACATCACCATGAATTGCATTTCATTACATCATTCTTAATATAATGACAACATCAACAAAACATTAACATTCTATTATCTGACATGTGTGTACAAGAGATATCAACGCTCCTCGATCCTGGCCGGCACATCCGACCCATGCTCCTAAACTACGTATATTATAAAAATGCGTCGGTAACGAGTGCTACTAGTCCAAAAAATATAACTACACAACAAACTAACAAATGAGAGCTAACTTTTATTTTTAATAAAAACATTTATATACTTTTCGTGAATACTCTTAAGGGCATCTACTAAGGAGCCACTGGGCTGCAGTACTAGTAGCATCTTGAACTGACTGCTCTGCTGCTGCTGATACCTCTCTTGGCATTTTCTCATTTCATTTTCTAATCCCTTGGGATTACTAGTATTGTTACTATTGGTGGCTCTTTCGGCATTTTCTCATTTCATTTTCTGGTCCCTTGTGTCAAACCTACGATTCAAGTCAGGGTTTTATATTCAGAACCGGTCGGTTTGATCGTTATTTTTGAGTCGAGTCAGTTTCAGAACACGTGTACTGAGCCGATGCCAGTCATGTGTATGAGCTATGAGGGTCATGCGTACCCAAGTATATGATGATAACGTCATGAATACAGCATAACAGAATAAGTTATCAAAATATATGAGAGTATGCTAGTTACTTTTGTTTATTTTTATATATAGTGGATCGGAAAGTTAGTTTTAGGTCGTTTACCGCATTAGGACGCGTTACGGGCATTTTGGGTGGGTTGATAGTTCTCGAGCATATCATTATGATGTTTTGGTGTTTGTTTGATTTTATGGGATTTTTCCCGATTTTTATGGAATTTTTTAGGATTTACAGCGACTTAATTATTATTCTTGACTCGAGCCGGAGACGAGTTAAGTAATTTTTACAAGTTTGCCACCAGCCCTTTTCTTCCCTCCCAACGTTTTCCTCGCCCAAACCCTTGCCCCGACGCCGCCCTCGTGCAGCGTCGCCGCCGCTGTCGACACTGGCCTACCGCCGATCGTCGCCGGCTAGCCCCACCACGGCATCGTTGTGCCTCCCCGACCAGTCCAAGCCACTGTCTGGCTGCTGCGACGCCGGAATCGCCAAGCCTAGCGTCGCGCCCGGGTTGTGCCGCGTTGTCGATTTTGCCGCCGGCGACCGTCGCCACCACGATCGGGTGGTCGCCTCGACACCCTCAACCCCCTAGCGACCTTCCCCGATCGGAATGGAGGCCAGCGCTGCCCATTCTGGCCGGATCTCCACACCACCATGGCCAGCCTCTGTTTTAGCCATTTTCCGGTGAGCCACTACCTCGGCCGACCACGTTGACGTCATGGATGTGTTGGGCTCACCGAGCCGGTTCCAATGGTAACCAATATGACCACTTTCCGGCCAGTAGACGCTGCCGGCGACCGTCACCGGAAGCTGCCAGAACACTACTGAAACCTGCCGGAAAATCGGATTCGTTGGAATTCACCGGATCTTTTGAGGATTTCATCCTGTCGATCTCGATCAAACGTCGGACGCCGATGAGCGCCAAATTCGAGCTCCGAGACGCGTGACAGAAGCCTAGCCGTCGCCGATTGCCGACGACGTGAGGTATAATTACCTCCGATTTGATTATTTAAAATTGATGGTGATTGTTAGCATAGCATGCTAGAATTGGTTAGTTGTTAGGATAAATGCATGACTATGAATGAAATGATGATTGCATGATGCAATTAATTGAGAATGAAGGTTAAGTGATCTAATGAGGTAGATCGAGTCTCAGCATGATAAGTGACCAGGACGTAACCTTGAAAAACACAATAAAATTGGTATGAATACAATGAGTTAGAATTATTTACATTTATGATTATTTAACTGTTGCTGGATGTTGATGATTGAATTGTGTGTGATGTTCATTGAGTTTGATGCATCATTTAGTTAGTGGGCGTTAGTATTTAGTTTTGATGTGTAGGTACGGAGTAGGAGCTCGCCGCCTAGGCGCGATGACACGCTTGGAGCTTCTACCAGGTCTATTTAGGACTCGTCTCTGTTTTATACTCTTCTATTGTATGTTTATTTTATTATTTGTAGGACGGGTTAAGTGACGTTTTATCGGATCCCACTTAACTCGGGCCATTTAACCGAACAATTTTCCGGATTAATAACCCCTCGACGATGAGATCCCTAGAGGATGATTTCGAAAACAAGATCCACCACAAGTTGCCTTCGGGCCTATTATATAAATCCCTACCCAGCCATATATATATATGTAGTTTTTGTGTTTTTAGGGAGACGAGAGATGGAGAAACCGACTGCACGTACCATGAGCGGATGCCGTGACAGTTAAAACGGGCTCTAGATTAGTGTCAGCGGACTGTTCCATACCTGAGGGATCCTGACAACTCCGCGTTTGAGTTCCTCACACCCAGAGAATGTGGAGGTTTACGGGTACTGTTTAGTACATCGTATATCTGGACTTGTAGTTCAAAGGGTACTAAAGGCGACTGCTTGAGAGTACTCGGCCTTTGTGCTCAAGGCCAGGAGAAATATGGAGGTAAGGAGAGGGCTTAGGATTTGAGATCAGAAAATGAAGTAAGAAAATGTCGAGAGCGGCATCAGCAACAGCAGATCAGCGTGGTGGGTTAAGACCCAAGCTTTAGAGCAAGTAAACAGTATATTAGATTGTGTGAATGAAGTTGCGTGATATATATATACATGTTTATATATATATATATGTTTATATATAGTATTTTGACAGGGTGACCCTAATTGCACTTTTAAGGTAAATTCTGTCCGTTTTATTTCAAAATTTTCATCGATTTTGATTGTAATTGTGATGGTGTGTAATTTAGTTTGCATGTCATCCATGTAGTATCATATTAGGATTCTGTGCATTCATCCATGCATGACGAGTAATATCTTCATCTTAAGACACCGAGATTGGATCCGCATGAGTTAGGTTCGGGTTAGCCGACCTAACCGGGGCCTGTAACATGCCAGTTCAGTTCACGAGCATGAACCGGATTTGGGGTGTTACAGAATTGGTATCAGAGCCACTCTCGGTCGATTAAGATGTAAGATACTTTTATAGGTGATGTGTGTGCAAAGACTGCTCCAAGTCCAGCTGGCAGGTATGTTTCTGTTTATTTTCTTTACATGCAAATTTTTCTTCATAAGTTATTTGGATAACAGTGTATTCAAAACTGGATCAGAAATATGTGGAACTGTCCTTAGTTAAGTTGATAGGTCTTCTCTATGAATTTTTATCATGATATTAGATTGTTTGGTTAGATGTGAGCAGGGTATGTTGTAGTGCTAGCAGAGGTAGAATAGGTATAAGATCCCATCTTATACCAGATCTAGATGTCAGTAGGAATCTGACAGGATTGTCATGATGGGCTTAGAGACCCATTAGTTCTGTCCATCGCATAACTGAATTGGATGATTGACCAGGTGTTCACGTCTTGCATGTCACCACCTTTGTAAAACCCACGATTCGAGTTAGGATTTTATATTCAGAACCGGTCGGATCGACCGTTATTTTTTTCGAGTTGAGTCAGTTTCAGGACACATGTACTGAGCCGATGCCAGTCGCGTGTATGAGCTATGAGGGTTAGGCGTACCCAAGTATATGATGATAACGTCATGAACACAGCAGAACAGAATGAGTTATCAGATATATGAGAGTATGCCAGTTATTTTTTTTATTATTTTTATATATAGTGGATCGTAGAATTAGTATTAGGCCGTTTACCGCGTTAGGACGCGTTCAGGCAGTCTGAGTGGGTTGTTAGTCATAGAGCATATCATTATAATGTTGTGGTGTTGTTTGATTTTACGGGATTTTTCCTGATTTTTATGAATTTTTTTAGGATTTAATATGACTTAGTTATTATACTTGACTCGAGCCGGAGACGAGTCAAGTAATATTTACGAGTTTGCCACCACACACATCCTCGACCTTGCCTTTCTTCTTCCCCAAACCCTCGCCCGCGCCGCCCCTGTTCGCGCGCCACCGCCGCCATGGCCGACGCCGCCTGGCCGCCGATCGACGCCGCCCAGCCCGGCCACGGCATCGCCCTGCCGCCCCGACCAGGTCCGGCCCCCATCGGACCGCCGCGACGCGAGGAAGCCACGCCGCAACGCCGTGCCCGCGTTGCGCTTCTGTCGCCGATCCCGCTGCCGGCGACCAGCACTGCCGCGATCGGTCGATCGCCTCAGCACCCTCAACCTTCCAGCGACCTTCCCTGACTGGAACGGAGGCCGTCGCCACCGTGGCCGGCTGGATCTAGCGACCCATCGCCGCATGCTCTGTTTTGCCGTTTTTCGGCCAGCTGCCGCCTCCATTGGCCACGCTGACGTCATAGATGAGTCGGGCTCGCCGAGCCGGTTCCGAGGGTACCCAACACGACCACTTTCCGGCTAGTAGACGCCGCTAGCTATTGTCGCCGGAAAACCACCGAAAGCCGCCGGAAAACCGCTAGTAGCTACCGGAAAATCGGAATTTCTGGAATTCGCTGGAATTCACCGGATCTTCTGCGGAGCTCACCCAGTTGGACTCGATCGAACGTCAGACGCCGAGGAGCGCCGAATTTGAGCTCCGAGACGCGCGACGGAACCCTAGCCGTCGCCGATTGCCGACGACATGAGGTATAATTACCTCCGATTTTATTATTTAAAATTGATGATGATTGTTAGCATAGCATGCTAGGATTGATTTATGATGTGATTGATAGTGCATGGAGGATGAGTGATGAAGTGATAAGTTACATGATGTGTTTTTTGGGATTTATTTCGTAATATTGACTCGTGTCGGGAGCGAATAAAGTTTTTATTACAAAATTACCCCTGCCTATTTCCTTCCCAACTTGTGTTAATATTACGAAATAAATCTTAAAAAATATGAAAAATATGATGAAATACATCCTGACTCGATCCCGACAGGGGTAGTTTTGTAGTAAAAACTTTACTCGATCCCGACTCGAGTCAATATGATGAAATACACACCAAAAAATATAAAAATATTATAAAAGGCCAAAAATAAAATAATCAAATTTTAATTGATTTTTTAGTTTTTATGGTTTTTCGCCGTCGACGGCCTCTGCCACAATGCTCCTCGACGGGGACGGGGGACGAAGCGCTGAGCATGAAGCTGGCGCCCTTGATGAGGCCGAGGAGGGCGGAGAGAAAAAACCTCATATTGAAACAGGGTGAAAAACAGAACAGAGTAATGAAGTGCTGGAAATGCACAGTGTTTGCTTTCCAGAAAACAGAGTTGGCTTTCTCTGAGCCGTCAGATCGTCATCAAAGGGCTGAAAATAAAAATTTGACTCGATCTCGACTCGAGTCAATATTACAAAATAAATCCCAAAAAATATAAAAATACAGGAAAATATCATAACACAAAATAATCAAATTCTAATGGATTATTTTATTTTATGTTATTTTACCCTATTTTGTTCATAATTTTCGAGAGTGGTAGTTTTGTAATAAAAATTTGACTCGATCCCAACTCGAGTCAATATTACAAAATAAATCCCAAAAAACATAAAAAAATACAGGAAAATATCATAACACAAAATAATCAAATTCTAATGGATTATTTTATTTTATGTTACCCTATTTTGTTCATAATTTTTGAGAGGGGTAATTTTGTAATAAAAAACTTTACTCGCTCCCGACTTGAGTCAATATTACGAAATAAATCCCAAAAATTATTAAAAAATAAATTAAAATGCCATAAGTTTTTATTACGAAGTTATTTTATTTTATGGTATTTACTGTATTTTTTATATTTTTTTAATTTATTTTATAATATTGACTTGAGTCAGCAGCAAGTAAACTTTTTATTACGAAACTACCCCTCCCATTTCGTTCTCCCCTGCTCTGCCGTGCAATCGATCTATTTTCGCCCCTGCTTTGCCGCCCGCTGCCGGCCAGTGCCGTCGCCGCCTCGCCATCGCCTCCATTCCTTCCCCCTGTCCCTGCCGTTTCGTTCCCCGGCCGCCAGCTCCCACCGTCAACCGCCCTCACGAATTGCTCAGATTGGCCGCCCTCACGACAACTGCCTCGACGAATTCGTGATCAATGGCTGGCGTAGGCGACGGATTTGCGGACATCAGCGATGTGGTCGATGAAGGAAAAATGTGAACTTGGCAGGGCGTCGCGGTAGGCAGAGCAGGGGCAGTGCCGTGCGTCGCAGTAGGCAGAGCAGGGGTGGTGCTGGGCGTCGCGGTAGGCAGAGCATGGCGGTTCCGGGCGAATCGGCTAGCATTACCACAAACCTCGACGGGGACGAGGGGGATGAAGGGCTGGAACACGATGTCGGCGCCCTTGATGACGCCGACGAAGACTCCGCCGGCGACGGCAGACTTGCCGGTGAACGCTGGAACGGAGAAAGGGAGGGTGGGGAGGAGAAACCGTGTTTTTTTGGGATTGAATTTGAACCGTCGGATCATCATCTAAGGGCTGTAAATAACTTCTATCACAGCCAACTTAGTTGTACTCTAATACAGCAATCTTCTCCTATATATATATATATATATATATATATATATATAGAACACACACACACACAAATTTTAGGGTGTGAACTCTTATTCTAGTAGTTTACATTTGATAGTTATTTATAGAACTACTTATAAATTACCTATCATAAGTCCACAATTTAAATCTTTAAATAAAAAATTAGTGATTATGATGTAAGTTCCTAAAGTTCACATTTAAAAAAGATTTATATTAGAGGTAAATTCAACACCCACCTTCACCACCGACATCTTTATATAATTACCTAAGTTAAGATTTCATTTAATTATATCTAACACCTAGCCCTTATTTCTTAAAGTTGGTAGAGAATGAGAGTGGAGAATGTAAGCATAGCGCGATTCATCTATGAAATGGGTTGCAATCCTATTGAATTGAATTTGTAGCTATTATGTTTGCTTGCCTTGGCTGACGAGGAGTTGGCGATGACGATGAGTGTGATGTGGAGGGCGATCAATTCCTAGAGGCTCAGCTGTCGTATCTTTTGGACGAGGAAGAAATGGATGGGGGCGGCGAGGAGCCCACCGGCGGTACGGTCGTAGCTGCCGGTGGTCCATTTCCAAGCCCACGAGGGAAGGAGAAGGAGATGCTGGCGGTCACGGTCAAGATCGAAGTGAAGTCGTCCGTGTTGGTTTGAAGGGAAACCTGTTGTCCCAGCACCCCTACATCGTCAACACATATATTTTTTTGTTAATTACCAAAATATTTATCCACATCAAACTTTAGTACTAGTCACAAAACTTGTGACTGCTACTAACAATGATCATTTTATGTCTTTTTATGGCAGCTCAATGCACAAGCTGGGTTTAGAAATTTTAAATGGTCGAATACAAGGGTACCTCTAAGTCGGGTTTTGTCAAATGTTGTCTAAACTAGACCCACCATTTAAGGTAAACCAATAAATTAAACTCAATAATTTACCATTTAACTTTATATATATTTCTAATATCAAACCGGATCATTTATTATTATGACAAAAATAAATCCGACCATTTATGACAAACAATAGGGTACCCATTTAACTATTCAAACTATATTTTTAGAAAAAAATGTTGGAACTATATGGTAATAACACGTTCTAAAAGGTGAAGCTCAGAAAAAAAATATTTCAAAATATAAATGGGATATTTAATAAGCATATTGATAAATATTAGTTTTAAAATTTAATGAGCTATTAATTTTTGTAATTAAAATTATAATTTAAGAACTAGGTATTGGGCATCTAATTATCTTCATAACTAGGTACATGTATCTCCCAAACTTTTTTATGCAAAACCCTATATTAATTATGCAAAATCTTACTATTAGAGTTTAGTTAAGTCGAGTACCTGCAGCTGACCATATCAATATTTAGCCACTGTTACTCGGATGTACAAGAATCAGTCTTACCTTTGGCCGCCAATTCTACGAATTGAACTCCTGATTTCTAATGAGTAATATTTCATATATAATTAAATTTATTTTTGGAAAATGGTAGATTGCATTTTAGGTTGCAAAGATATTAAAATCTTTTTAAGTGCATTGCACTTCGAAAAGTAGAAAATGGATGGTTAATGCTTGCAATCAGCTGGAGAATGGAACAGGGAATGCCGAGGCATTTGCAGAAGAGGCAGGCGAGGCGGCTCAAGTGGAGGTGGAAAAAGAAGTGGGCGACGACATTGCCGGCATTAGCAAGGGTGGTCCATGGTGGGTGGTGTCCATGGTGGAGCTTCGGGACGAAGACTAGCATGGCTAGCATGGGAATGGGAACAAGAAAATAAGGACCCGGACTAGGTAGCAATGGCAAGAACGGGAGAAAAGAGACCTGGTCATATGGAAAGCATCAAAAACCAATATGATTCTCTAGTGATGTTCCTCACATTGAATGTTTCCATGTTTAGTTGTTTGTGCTTCTGTTTTTTTGGTTAAATAATTTTAGTTTCCCGTTTATGCTTTACTGTTGGAATAGAGGAGAAGCAGTTTACGACCTTTCAATTTGTTGCAACTTTGAACAAATGCATGCTCCCTCGTTTCTAGAATGTGAAAAAGGTCGGTGAATATATGGATTATGATCAGGTTGTCTATCTTCCTAAAATAGAAAGGTTTACTTTTAATTAGAATGCTTATATTTATTTTTATACATGGTCGTAATTGAGCAATATGCCTAGTTTTAAGTTGTTAGTCGATGCTATTTGGATGAAAGAAAATACCAAAAGCGCTAAAATCTAAATATCAAAATTACCCACGTCTAGATGGATTTGACCTCTAACGAGTGACAACAAAACCCAAAAAAGTTTTTGAATGCATGGGACAACTAGTCTTCTCTATTTTTTTTGTCACCATTTAGGTACGAGAATGTTCTGATGATATAGGAACATTAACATGATGTAAATTAACATCTAATTAGATCACACGTCAATATTTTTTAATATTTTGGATAAAATTAGTCACGTCATCTAACAATCGTCGTAACCCAAAGGCTCATATAAAATATAGCCGATATAAGAGTGTTAGATATTGTCGATGATACTAATTTTTCTCACTCTTTAGGTATTATTTGGCTTATTGAAATTAATTGTTTAGTTACATTTACAAAGTAATTTAAGGTTCCGTTTAATTAGCATAAAAGAAATGTAAATAACATGAAAATTTTTAATAATCAACTTATTAAAATTAGTATACATACAATATAATTTTAAAATATTTAATACTTTTATCATGTGATTTATAATTAAGTTAATTATGATTATTTCATATAACCCACCCATGTATTATCCAATGAAAGAGAAAATAATTTCCCTTTCTTATCTCAAGAGATAAGAAAAATGAGAGAGAAAAAAAGGAGGAAATTTGTTGTGGCTTTACGAGAATACATGGGTGGGTCATAGTAAAAGTATTCAGTGATTTTTTTGTGTTCACGTCAATGCCAATGCAATCATACTTAATTTGAAGGTAAATTCATGAACATATATTATAGACGATGGGTTTCATATTTAACTAGTCATTACCATGTTTCAAGGTTACATAAGAATGTAAAAAGTTAAGCACATACATTGAGTATTGTTTTTAACCCCCACCCACATAAGGATTCCAAACTAGTTCAATATTCATTACATCTAGCCGGTCTCTTATTAATAAATAAATGAATAAAAATTACTGTTTAAAATTGACTTGTGTGAAAATATCTTCTCGACAGAAATATAAGACAGTTAAATATACGGGATTGACAAGTGTAAAAATTTTCTGCTAGCAATTTATCTTGTGGGTTGACCATGATTGAACGGGCCCTGACCAAATTGAATTATATATTTTGTTTATACAGAATTTGGTTATTAAGGAAATGATTAATTCTAATTGATAGAGAAGCAAAATGATTTGATTCTTTGAAATACCTCGTTAAATCTTCTCGAGGTACAAATAGAGCTCTTAACTTGTCTACTTGAAATACTAAAAGTTCTCTTAAGTATGAATTTAGAAGTAAGTAAGCACATAACAAATGACAAAAGCAAGAAAAAGAAAAATAACCCTAAACCATCGGGGAAAGGGCGATGGTTGGCAGGGGGAAAGGGCGGGGCGATGGTTGGCAGAGGGAAAGGGCAATGGCTGGTAGGTTGACCATGATTGAGGGGGCTTTTGTTTGATGGCTTCAATCTGTTCCAAGGCATCCACAACCTCCTTCATAGAGGGTCTCCTTCTTGGGTCATTGCGGAGGCACTTGAGTGAAAGCCGTGCCGCCTCTAGGGCAGCATCGGCCGGGTACTGCCCCTCCAACCGCTTATCCATGACTCCCTCTAGCTTCTGCTCGATCGAAAAGTAATGGGCGAGTCCACTCGACTAGGTTTTCCTGGCCACTTGGCCGGCTAGTCGTCGAGGGCACGCAGTCCAGTAAGCATCTCCAGAAGTACTCCTCCAAATCCATATACATCATCACTCTTCCCATATAAATCACCTGCAACCGAATGGGCCTCACTTTTCAATGTTGCATTGGAAGATAACCAAACATTCCACTCATAAACAAAGAACAGATTCCTTGAGCTGAAAAGCTGATTTCACCTTTTTAAGCTTACTTAAAAGTGAGCAGACTATTACTGAAATATCATAATCACCATCAATTACGCCAATTAGAATGCAAAAAGTCTATAATAAGGTAGTTTTGGAAGACAATGTCCTCCAAGAATACTAACACTTGCTAATCCCTCCCGGATCTGAGGGAGAATATCATCACCACTACTTTTTCAATAAAAATTTAAGTAGTCCTAAAATGTTGTTGGAATCTCATCTTGGAGACATCTTGGCTCCCTTACGATTTAGAGATCTTTGAAGAACACATAACATTTAAGAACTATTAGCCCTTAGCTTGATTAGCAATGTTTAAACAGAACTGATTGTACCTGTTGCCACATCCTCGGGAGCAGCATATCCATAGGTTCCCATGACTCTCCCTTCAGTACATATAGTGGTTCTGGTTTACGGTCTGGTTTGGACGAATCGATTTAGTTGGCGGGCCTATCTTTGCCAATCCAAAATCTGATAACTTCGCATGATAATTCTACAATGAAGGGCATAAAAGATATTTACTTGTCCCAAAATCCAACAATTTCCTGCAATAATGGTATGCATAATTTCTTGCAATATTTCACTTACCGAATCCAACAAAATGTTGGATGCTTTGAAATCACGGTATATCACTTGCTTGTGGGAGGTGTGAAGGAAAGCAAGGCCTCGGGCTGCTCCTATTAAAATTTTGAGACGTGTGCTCCATGAAAGTGGTTGAGACACCTCTGCAAATAATATGAACATGATGCGTATCAATAATTTAATCTGATAAAAGTTGTACGAGATGCATTTATGTGGGAAAAAAATGTTTTGAGCGAATTTCAGAACAATCGATAGCTTTATGACGAGTCATCATCATCGGGATAGAAAATATGCTTTCACAGGATCATCTGTAATTTCTGGAAAATTTTTATCCACAAATAAGTTTCTTAGATGATCAATTAAAAAGATTTGTGAAGAAACAGACCACAATTTGATAATTGACAAGAAGCAGACACTTGGCTAAAGTGTGTACATACCAATAAGAATGTCAGTGTCTACTACACTAGGATTAGAAAGAAAAGAGAGATTCTAAAAACAATATAACTTATTTAGTGCAAAAACAAAACTGGGTAATTCATGTTTTTGTATCCAGGGCTTCACTGAATTTGACAACAGAATACTTACTCTTAAAAAGATGCTGTTCTAGACTTCCTTCAGCCATAAATTCGTAAACTAAAAGAACTTCCTTCTCGTCCAAGCAGTATCCCAATAACTTCACAAGGTTGGGATGAGAAAGCCTCCCCAAAAAATCGATCTCCGACTGAACCATGTAATGATATGTGAGAATATACAAACCAAAAAAATATCTCCTTTTTCTGCAGCTTCTTTATAAGATAAAGATCAATGATAGTGCTTCCTTATAAAATCAATGAGAATATGCTAAGATTATGAATTCTAAACATTGATAGTGTTTCTAACAAGCACACAGTTACAGAAACAAGAAAGTGAAGAACAGACAAGTAGTCAATAACCAAGTAACAAAGGCCAAACACAAAACATTTATCAAGCAAATTGTTGAAGAAATGGCTTAATCCTCAGTCATTTATCTAATATCAAAGGTAAGGACGATACTTAATAAAAAAAGGTAAAATAGATAATAATTCTGTAAGTTCCATTTCAGTATAGACTTAAAATGGTCACCTGCCATGTTATCGACCCATTACCCAAGCAATGCTTTCACAAGGAAGATTAATCAGCAATTTTAGTCCCACATTCATCCTTATAATTTACACAGTAGAAGGAAGTACCTGCCACTCCCGGATGCCTCGCTCCCTCTTAGGGTTAAGTTTCTTTATAGCTGTGACCATACCATTCCCAGGTTTTGCAGGTGCTAGTGTCTTCTCATCAAGCCAGCCCTTAAAAACTGTCCCAAATTCACCCCCTCCAATAATGGCGTCACGTCGAAATTTACTTGTTGCACTCTTTAACTCTGAGAGTGTGAATATTTTCAAATGGGGAGTAGTTAAGATCTGCCCATTAGGAAAATCGACACCCATTTTACGCAATATGCTCATTTTATTCGCGGAATTGCCACCGTCACGCCCGGATCGAACTTCATTGCTGTTGCTTTTTGAAGTACCTGCAATTAGTGGTTGAAATGAATTAAATGCGCAAGAAATAAAAAGTTCTAGTACTTATTAAGAAAGTAGATGGGTTGGCAACTAAGATTTCTTTGTCACAGAAAATCAATTGCTGAAAACAAATAAGAAACTTATGCTAAAAAAATATTGAAGTATCAAATACAGTCAATTGAACAACACAGTAACACATAACAATATATGCTACCTGCCAGCAAGTTATGAATATGATCCTGGTAATTATGAATCTAGATAGGATTTCCTTATATAAGAAGCACATGGAAAATTAAAAATATCCATTTATTATTTGGCAAGAGAAGGATATATCATCCGCCCAAAATTTATAGACAGAATGAATTAAAAATCAACAAAACCCTCCGTGCTAATCTATTCAAAGACTTATCTATAACAGTCATACTAGCTTTATCTGGCCCTGGAAACAGAAACATCAACCTCATAATAAAAGTAAAGAAAGACCTTACAAAGGCAAATAAAACAAAAGTCATACCGTAATAGCTCTGAAATAATCAAAAGCCATCAACAACAATCACCTGTGCTAGAGCAATTCGCCATCCGTCCTCCCCTCCTCCTCCTCCTCTTTCCTCACCTCACTTAAGGCCGGAGCGGACACACACAAAGGCAGAAGGGGTGGCAGGGCCAAGAATAAGATGGTGAAAGGAGAGTGTGGAATAGGCTTATGTAGGAAAAAGAACCAGAAGAGGAAAAGGAAAGAAGAACTTTCGGTGCTTCTCCATAGAGTAGAACTTGTGTGAGTGATAATATACTACAACGTCTTTGAGCTAATTTAAAAATTTTAATAATAAATGAGTGTTATAATCTATGAACTAGAAGGAACTGGCCCAGGCGAGTGGGTGACCCCACCCTGAGCTTCTTTTTATCCTTCTTTTATTTGAAAAGAAAGTGATGTAGTTGTCAAAGATTCAAAGGAACCGTCAATTGGGAAGTCCAATGGCAAAAAGAGGGGCGTAAATATCGTATAGTAAAACAATTTAGACTTCAGACTATATTTTATTCTAAAACATAACATTTTTGTATGAACTGAATTTTTTGGGCGTTGCTTTCATCTATAATTTCCCTTCTTCAGGTCGCTTTAGAGTTGGCACCAAGCAGTCAAGCAGGCATAGATTAGGCCTTAGAGGTCCACATCAACAGACAGTTTGTATACAATTGAAGATGCTGATTACTATAAAGCTATCGTTGATTATTAACATGTAAAAAAAGAAAAATCTGATACTCTATGTCCATAACGTTGTATTCATGATGTTATGAGTTTGGTGTGGAATGTGCACTTCTAATGAGTTGATGATGTTACTTTCATCGGCACAATAAGCCATTAAGCCTGTTATTATTGCTTTTATTTCTCACTAGCCAAGAACCCACATGTAGCGCGGTATACACCAAATCCAATAATAAAAAGTACATATCAATTTTTTCTGAATAAGAGTGTTTAAATTATTGAACCATTTCATTGAAATATCAAAATTCCATATAACTATTTTAGAAATTATTGAATCTGTTTGTTGATAGGCTTTTCTTTCAAGGTTTGCTGTAGGATTTTATCTTGAAAAATTATGTGGAACCTTTTGTCTATTTATGTTTCTTTTCTGATGTATCTATTTATATGTTCGACATTTTTAATGTAAATTTGCTTTTGCAGGATACTTTTGGAGGCAGGCAGAGGGAAGGTTTACAAGAAAAAGAGGAATGGGAAGTTGGAAATGAGGGAACAGGGTAATGCTGTTGATCGTTTAAGTGATTTGCCTGATGCTTTACTTGTTAAGATGCTATCTCTCTTGCCTACTAAAAATGCAACACAGACCAGCATATTATCAAGTAGATGGAGATTACTGTGGATGTATCTGTATAATTTGGAGTTTGGCCGTCATTCTAGTAGTCGTAAAGTTAACATTTACAGTGTTTTGGCTCTTCATAAGGGTGCAAATGTCCAGAATTTGTCGATTGTTGCAGACTACAGAGACGGAGATGCAGCTAGAGTGGATTCATGGATGCATTTTGCGGTTGATCTTCACATTGAGGAACTTGAGTTGGACTTGCAATCTGGGGAGAAACCTAATGTGCCCTGCATGTTACCTCCATGCCTTTTTATTTGTGAATCATTCGTTCATTTAAAATTGCAATATTGCAACTTTGATTTGCCTCGTTCCACTCACCTGGTCTCCCTCAAAACTTTTTATCTTAGAGGAAGTGAATTGAGTGAGAATGCCATGCTTGATCTAACTTCACAGTGTCCCCTACTTGCAAAGCTCACATTAGCTGCTTGCAATAAATGATCCCTTCTAAAGATAGTCCTGAGAAACCCAAATCTTGTGACGTTGAAAATATTCGATTTTTCTAATCCTGATGGTGAGATTGAAATCAACGCACCACACTTGACAACTTTGGTGATTGAAGGAGATTCACTGAGGAAGGCTTATGTGTTGGAAAATTTGTCTTCACTTACGAAAGCTACATTGAATTTAACAGAAATGGGCGATGACTGCTCTCATGACGACTGACACCATCTTAATTAGAAATCCTTGGCTTGCAGAGTATGCCTTCAGTTACTCCCTTTTTAGTGGCCAACTTTCTAAGCAGGTCTTTGGTATATCTAAAGAAAGCATATTGAATGGCAGTTCTTTTCTTCTTCTTTTCTCTTTTTTTAAAAAAAAGAAGGAAAACTCAATGGCTAAGTTTGTTTCTGAAGTGTTACTTGGAGTCTCCAACTCTACAAGTTAACATTTTTATATTTACTCCTAAACATGAGTTAGCTGTCACTAGTGCTTGTAATAGAGATTGTTAGTTATTGTTCAAACGCATTGATTGTCATATAATCTCTAATTTAGTTTTCTATTAAAAAAACTATGTTTTTATCTCATTTTCTTTGACTGATATTTTGCCTTTTTCCATACTATGATCCTTTCCTCCTACTATGATGATGAAGCAAGAGTTGGTCCATCCATTAAATCTCTATATGTAGAACTTGATACCGAATTGCTGAAATCTGAGATAATTGGACTTGACAACATTTTAGATTGGTGTTCGAGCCTTGAGAATCTCAGAATAGAATTAAGTGGAGACTATATATATTCTATGTGTCAAGATCTTCGATCTGATGGTGCAATGGAAAATGAAAGAACTTCAGAGGATGATGATGATTGGGGTGCTTGTAACAGAAGAGTTGATGTTGATTATTTGGATGACAGAATAGAGTGCGAGCATATAATTCAGGTACATTTTAAATTGGTTCATTTGCTCTTATGTTACTTGGGTTTCAAATTTGTACTTATTTTGCAGGAAAGATTCGATTTTTCTGAGAAAGAACTATGGGAATCTATGTAAGATGCCTGTGTGACCACCTTACATGGTCTGAAAAAGATCCAGATTTATGGGTTTCTCCAAAAGAATCTTCCAAAAATTGTTTATGAAAATTGCAAGAAAAAGGCTTTGCTCTTTCGGGCCCACCAAACCAAACTTAAAAAATGTTAATATTTGTTATTATGAATATTAATGATGTGTAGCCCATTGTCACACTCGGAATACTAAAGGAATCTCGGAATATCAAGAGTGGTGACTGTTAGTTTTTCCATGGAGGTTGAAGGGTCTCAAAGCAATCTCGGAATATCAACAGAAGTGTCTGTTAGTTTTTCCATGGGAGATGAAGAGCCTCAAACTATCTCTATAAATAGGGATCTCATTTGCCTCATTTCAGAAGCAAGACAAGCAGAAGAAAAGACAAAAATAAGAGAAGAAGAAAAGACAAGAATAAGAGAGATAGAGAGAGATATAAAGATGAAAGAAAAATCTCTACGAAGTTTATCTTATACGGAGTATTGAGAGAGAGAAATCTTATAATCTCAATAGTACAGGGTATGTGAGTAATCTTCTTGTAGATTGCTATATATTTGATGACTGTAATCTTTGGTTAAGTAGTGAATTGTTCGTTGTTGCCCGTGGTTTTTGACTCTCGATTGAAGGAGGGTTTTCTACGTTAAATCTCTGTGTTCTTTTGGTTTTTGTTTTATTTTATTTCTCAGGTATTTTTTTCCCAAAATTGTGTGTTCGCTATTGTTGATCTCCAATTTAGGGGATTTTTCTCAACAAAAACTAAGTTTTTATCTCATTTTCTTTCACTCATATTTTGCCTTTTTCCATACTGTTATGTGCAAGATCCTTTCCTCCTATGATGATGAAGCACGAGTTGGTCCATCCATTAAATCTCTATATGTAGGACTTGATACCGAATTGCTGAAATCTGAGGTAGTTGGACTTGACAACATTTTAGATTGGTGTTCGAGCCTAGAGAATCTCAGAATAGAGTGGAGACTATATATTCTTGTGCCAAGATCTTCGATCTGATGGTGCAATGGAAAATGAAATAACTTCAGAGGATGATGATGATTGGGGTGCTTGTACAGAAGAGTCGATGGTGACTATTTGGATGGCAGAATAGGCGCGAGCATATAATTCAGGCACATTTTAAATTGGTTCATTTGCTCTTATGTTACTTGGGTTTCAAATTTGTACTTATTTTACAGGAAAGATTAGGTTTTTCTGAGAAAGAACTGTGGGAATCTATGGAAGATGTCTGTGTGACCACCTTACATGGTCTGAAAAAGATCCAGATTTATGGGTTTCTCCAAAGGAGTTCCAAAAATTGTAAGAAAAAGGCTTTGCTCTTTCGGGCCCGCCAAACCAAACTCCTTCAGTGGTGCTTTGTACCATTGAGCCTCGTGGGAAAACTATAAGTGAAAGCTCTCGTCTCGGAAAGAAGATGCTTTCATTTCCAAAGGCCTCACAGGGGGCAAAGGTAGTGTTTTTATAAATTTCTTGCGTTGCATCATCTTTTTGCGCTGTTAGATTTTGTTGTTTGGATTCTCCTTAGGATGCTTATGCAAAATTTTGTCCACTCTTAATTTTACGATATGATTATTGATCAGGGGTGGTGTAGGTGTTGTTTTGTGCTCAATTTATGAGTAAAGCGCACCTAGCTACTGCTTTTTTGTGCATAGCAAATGGCTAAAATATCTTCTAATTCATACGAATAATTTGCACCTTATCATGTTTCTCTATTTACTACAACATTTGATTGAGTTAAGCTCAAGGTGTGGAAGTTGTGCCCACTGTTGGGTTGGCAAATATGAAAGTACAAGATGTAAATGCAGGTCTTGAGTTACAAGTAAATGCAGGTATGTGAATATCCCTGTGTAAGACTTGTATTGATATGTAGGATGAGCTGGGAAAACCTAAAAAATTGAACTTAATCAGAACTGCAATTTGGTCGGTTTAAAACATGTTCAGTTCCATTTTGGTTCTCTCAAATTCAAGTTCCTTATAAATAATATGTCAAACTTTGGTTTAAGAATGAAACAAAATCAAGTCGAAAAATTGCAGTTATTTTAGGAAAACCCTATCTTGTATGTGTTGATTGAGAAACAATTGAACAATTACATTGAAGAAGAAGCAGATTTACAGCAATACGAGGAGGGTTTTATATCTACATGACTTGACAGATCAAGTTTCTCAACATTCCTAATTTTGAAAATCTAAGACATTTACAGAAGTACCCTCCCTTATACATTCCAAACATTAGACTATCAATTATACATTCCTAACATCCCCCTCAAGCGAGACAGAGGGACAATGCCGAGCTTGAAAACATTGGCAGAGAAAGGTCGAAGCAGCAGGGCCTTGGTGAACATATCAGCCAGCTGATCCGATGAAGAGACATGTTGAGTTTGTAGTTTGTGCAAGGCAACCTGCTCCCTAACATAATGATAATCAATTTCGATGTGTTTGGAACGAGCATGAAAAACAGGATTCACAGTTAACTGTAAGGCACTAAGATTATCACAGAATAGAATTGGACAAGACGATTGTGAGATGTGAAGATCAGTGAGAAGATATGACAGCCAAGTAATTTCAGCAGCAGTGATTGCCATAGCACGATATTCTGCTTCAGTGCTACTACGAGAAACAGTTGGTTGTTTCTTGGCAGACCAGGAGATGCAATTAGCACCAAGAAAGGTACAAAAACCAGTGGTAGAACGCCGTGTTTGAGCACAACCAGCCCAATCAGAATCAGAATAAGCACGAAGAGAGAAATCAGTGTGAGAGGATAAAAATTGACCATGATCAATGGTGCCTTTTACATATCTAAGAATCCTCTTTACTTGGGAAAAATGGAAATCAGTTGGTTGCTGCATGTGTTGACAGACAGAATTTACAGCAAAAGAAATGTCAGGTCGAGTAAAGGTAAGATATTGAAGAGATCCAACAAGTTGTCTATACAAAGTGGGATCATGAAATGGAGGAGAATTGTCTGGTGGTTGAAGCTTATAGGCAATTGGAGTTGAGAGAGGTTTGGCATCAAGAAGACCTGCCTTCTTTAAAAGGGAAAGAGCATATCGTTGTTGAGACAGGAAAAGACCATCAGGCAAGGATTGAACCTGAATCCCAAGAAAATAGTGGACATGACCAAGATTTTTCATTGCAAATGCAGTATTCAGTTCCTGTAAAAATCGATCAAGTAGAGGAGAAGCATTCCCTGTGATTAACATATCATCTACATATAGAAGTAGGACAACCAAATCACCATCCTTGTTAAGAACAAATAGAGAAGGATCAGCAATACTAGAATAAAACCCTTGTGAGAACAAGAAAGAGCTGAATTTATCAAACCAGGCACGTGGAGCTTGTTTCAAACCATATAAGGCTTTATTTAACTTGCAAACATAGGATTTATGAACTGAGTGTTTAAAGCCTGGTGGTTGAGAAACATAAATAGTTTCCTGAAGCTCTCCTTGTAAAAAAGCATTTTTAACATCGAATTGGCAAATTTTCCATTTCTTGACAGCAGCAAGAGAAAGGACAGTGCGAATAGTTGCTGGTTTAACAACAGGTGAAAAGGTTTCAGAAAAATCTACTCCATGCTGATTGAAGCCTTTTGCAACAAGTCGTGCTTTAAAACGATCAATTGTATCATCTGCATTGTATTTGACACGAAAAACCCACTTTGTTCCTATAACATTCATATCAGAGGATTTTGGAACTAACTCCCATGTGTTATTTTCCTCTAAAGCCTGAAGTTCTTCTTTCATAGCTTGTAGCCAACCAGGATGATCAAGAGCTTCTTTAATAGTCTGAGGTTCAAGAGCAATGTGATCAGGTTTTGTGGTAACCATTAAGGCATATTTTGGATTAGGTTTAACAACACCTAACTGAGACCTGGTGACCATGGAGTGACGAGGTTTGTCAGGAAGGACTGAATGATCATGACTAGGATGAGGAGAATTAGGAGTGGAAGATGAACAAACAGCAGTAGGGACTGAGAATTCAGAGGAATGTGGATGAAGCAAAATAGGAGATGACTGTGAAGAGGATGATGGAATGACAGCAGGAGGAGGAATAAGATCTGATTGAGTGATTGTGAAGGGAATCAGATCCATGTAAGTAGAAATGTCTGAGGTAAGTGGAACACAACGAGCAATCTTTTCCTGAGAAACAGATTTGTAAGGAAAATGTTGCTCATCAAAGAGAACATCTCGAGAAGTAAAAAACTTCTTGGAAGGAATGTGATAACAAAGGTAGCCCTTGTAGTGAGATCTGTAGCCAAGAAAAACACAAGGCAAAGACCTTGGCAAAAACTTGTGAGCATTTTGAGACCTTAAAGAAGGATAACAGGAGCATCCGAAAACTTTAAACAATGAGTAGTTAGGTTGTTGTTTGAACAAGGCAAAATAAGGCGAAATGTTCTCTTTTAAAACAGATGAAGGTCTTCTATTCATAAGATAAACTGCTGTGGAGAAGCTTTGTGTCCAAAAAGAAGATGGAACATCACTATGAAACATTAAGGACAGTCCAACTTCAACAATTGTACGATGCCTTCTTTCAGCCCTACCATTCTGCTGGGGTGTATGTGGACAAGAAACTTGATGAATTATACCATTAGACGAACAATAGGATTGCATTTTGGCAGATATGAATTCACCACCACCATCAGATTGTAAACACTTAATATGTGTAGAAAATTGTCGTTGAACATACATATCAAAGGCTAGAAAGACAGAATAAAAATCTGACTTATTTCGTAAAGGATAGAACCATGTGAACCTTGTGCAATCATCAACAAATATGACATAGTAGCGAAAATTGTCAATAGAAACAATAGGAGCTGGACCCCAAAGATCACAATGTACTTTATCAAAAGGATTAATGCAACTAGTTGGACTGTTTGAGAAGGGTAATCGAGTAGACTTTGCTAGCTGACAACTAGAACAAACAAAGGAAGATTCATCTGCATTCTCAAAATCTATTAAGAGTTGATTTTTGAGCTTCAAAAGTACATCAGCAGAGCAATGCCCCAATCTAGAATGCCAGAGAGACAGAGTTGGTTTTTGAGTTTTGCTGGAATAATAGCCAAAATGCTGAGACTGATGAATCTTGTAGAGACCACCAGCTTTAGATCCTTCAAGAATTATTCGTCCACTCCCTCTGTTAGTAACAGTAAAACCAGTAGGAGTAAATTGAAAAACACAATTGAAGTCAGTTGTAAACTGACTGATTGATAATAAGTTTTGCTTGAGATCAGGAACATGTAGAACATTCTTTAAGGTAATAGATCCAGACGAAGTAGTAAGAGTAACATGACCAATATTCTGAATAGGCAGCTTGTTTCCATTTCCAATTAAAACACTTTCAAAGCCAGGATAAGTTGTATAAGTGTCGAAGATATGCAGAAAAGGAGTCATATGAGATGACGCACCTGAGTCAGGAAGCCATTGATTAACATCATCAGTCTTAATTTGAAGAGCACTGAGTGCTTGCTGAACAGCTTTGGGATCAGACTGAAGAGATGGAACTCGAAAGTCCTTGTTAAATCTTTTGAAACACTTATGAGCAGTGTGACCAGGTTTAAGACAAATTTGACAGATTGTCTTGAAAACCCTAAGAGCTTCCTTTAATTCTTCCTCATTTCGAATAGGTTGCTTAGGACCAAAAGCCACCGCATTGGAAGTTGGTGAGAATTGTGTTGTGTGTATGGTGGTAGTAGCTGGAGCAAAACCTCTCTTGTCAGAAGAGAAAACTGAAGAAACTGAGTTCGATTTCAGGCTTTTATGAGCTGCAAATGCAGCTGGAGATACAACATCAGAACTGGATTGAAGAAGAATCCGAGACTCATAACTGTGTAGCATGGATAAAATTTCAGAATAGTCAGGTAGAGGTGGTCTGAGAATCATGGTTGTAAACATCTGATAGTTCGTTCCAAGTCCATTTATCATCCAAAAAGATTTTCGATCATCAGATAGGGGCTTTCCAATTGCAGCAAGTTCATCACAAATTGTTTTGTACTTGGATAGATAGTCATCAAGAGAGTCATACTGTTCACGCTTTAGAATTTGCATCTGATGATTTAGAGCAAGTTCCCTATCCATCGTTGCCTTAACAAACTTAGACTTTAAGGCATTCCAAACATCAGCAGCAGAATCAATGCCAATAACTTGAGCTAAGATTTCTTCACTTAAAGTACCAAGAATCCATCCTTTAATCAGTTTATCAGTTCTTTTCCAAGCACAGTAATCAGAGTTTGGCATGATTTGTGTAGTAGAATCAGGCAACTGATGAATAATAGTTTGAGGTGGTGAAGGAATTGTACCATCCAAAAACCAATGCATCCTTGAGATTCAATTAAATTTGTAATCTGAGATTCCCACATTAGATAGTTCTTTGCATTGAGCCGAAGAGTAACATAAGAAGGTGCATGAACATGGATAGGATAAGGAAATTTTATCAAACATTGTGAATTAATAGAACTGGATGCAAATGACTGCCCAGCGACTTGATGAGAATTAAATGTAGGAAACCATGGATATGACATGACATGATCAGCAAAGGAAGAGTCGATAGTAGATTCTAAAACAGCAGCCTGATGAGATTCACCAGAAGAATTTGAAGCCATAGATTTCAATGTCAAAAGCAAAGAACGAAGTATCGACAAAAACAGAAAAGTTCACCAAAGAACAGAGTGTTCTGCTTCTTGCCGAAGAACAGAGTGTTCTGCTTCTTGCCGGATGTTTTGAAGATCGAAAACACTTTGCTCAAACAGAAGAAACGAAGACCTTGAAGAAAGAAGCGGAAGCAAGATCTTGACGCTCTGGTACCATGAGAAACAATTGAACAATTACATTGAAGAAGAAGCAGATTTACAGCAATACAAGGAGGGTTTTATATTTACATGACTTGACAGATCAAGTTTCTCAACATTCCTAATTTTGAAATTCAAAGATATTTACAGAAGTACCCTCCCTTATACATTCCAAACATTAGACTATCAATTATACATTCCTAACATTGATTAAGTTGATGGTACAACTGGCTCATGCTGAAAGCAATATTAGCAAATCAATCTAGGTATATAAAGAAGAGAAAAATCTACTGTACAATAACCATATTATATTCAAAATTTTCCAAGCTTATGATCTTGCTTAACGTTGTCGTTACTTGAGCTCTCGTGTTGTTGCACAACCAAAACTGATCCACTGCTCATGAAATCAGTGGATGCTAACAGGTCGCCGATCGTTCCCAGCTCCTGCCAATCTTCACAGTCGCTCATTCTGGTCGACAATGGCGACAAGCCTTGACCACCCCTTCCTTGAATGTACAGTGAGTAGTATCTATTCGTGGAGCTCAGTGCTGCTACTGTGCTTGCACCATCTTCCATATACTTCACTACATAGTTCACCAGTCCAGGGGCGACATACCTATGTGGAGAAACACTACCATACGCTGCCTGATTTTGCAGCGTATGGCAGCGCATAGAAAAGGTGACCGTTGGATTTCGATCCAACGGCCGCCTCCCACCCCCGATCTCATTTCGCATCCGATCCCTCTCCTCCCCCTCGTCGCAATCCATGGCCGACGTCGCCTCGCCAGCGGTGGCCGACGGCAAGGCTGTCTCCGACTTTCTCCTCAAGGCCTCCGAGTACCGATCCCAAGGTCGCTTCTTCTTCTACTTTTTATTTCTTTTCAACTCCCCCACATTTGATTCCATTTCCGATTTAGGGATTTTTTAGGTGTTTGATTTGATGATTTGGATTGTTGATTCGATACAATTTCCGATTTCTGGGGTTTGATTTGATGATGTTTTGAAGTGTTGATTTGATCCCATTTCCGATTTCTAGGCCTTCGGTTTTGATTTTTTGTTTTGGAGTGTTGATTCGATTCCATTTCGTTTGGGGGTTTGATTTTTGATGTTTTGAGTGTTGATCCAATTCCATTTCGTATTTCTATGTCTTTAGGGTTTGATTTTGATGTTTGGGGATGTTGATTCAATTGCAGTAGCAAGGATGAAGGAGATATTGGGGCATGTTGGATTGTGAAGGATAGCCTGTCGTCGAATGCGGCGTCGTCGGTGCAAGTGCTTGCCAATTTGGCCAATTTGCTCAATATCAGAGATATGGAAATGACCAGGCTGGTGTTTATTTGGCGATTTTGCTCTTAAATTTGTGGTATATTGGATAGTAGTTCCTGAGCCTCATAAAATAACTAGTCCCCTTCGGCGATTCAAAAAATAAAAGGGTATATCCTTCTCCTTTAGTGTCTTTCTCCACGTATGTAGTTTAGGAACAAAGATAAAAACCCTTTTGCCTATTTTAGAAAGGCTTAAAAACTCGTATATCATTCATCTCTTGTCTAACAAATATAAAATTTATTAAATTTAAACTAGTATTCGTGTACACCACATAAAACATATTTTATTTTTTCTAATTGTCCATTATTTTTTAATTTGTATTAAATGATGGATAAAATGAAGAAGTGCATACCTATTGTAATAGAAACACTATCATACGCTGCCTGAGTTTACAGCGTATGGCAGCGCACGAAAAGGATGGCTGTCCATACATAATCCAATGGCCACCACATGGAGTTCTCATCTCCCACCTTGTCTCACCCGTCATCCCTCGGCCTCCTTCTTTGTCGCCAACGCCGCCTCCGGTGCCGCACCACAGCCGATTGACGCCGCTGGTCACCGCTAGAACATTGCCGACCATTCCCCCGCTGTCCGGCTGTCGTCCGGCCTCCATGAAGCGACGAAGCCCCGGCTCTCCAACAACCACGGTTGATCTCCTCCCCTTCTTTGTTCCTCTAGTGTAAGTCTGTCCCCTTTTCTCGTTTTTTTCTTTGATTTGATTTTAACATGTTACACCTCTTTTATTTTATTTTCTTTGGGTGGGGGGATTTGGGCTTTGTGTTTAGGTTGGGGGAGCTCAGATCCGTGGCCATGGTTCTGCGCTTTCACTCCCCTTATCTTGTGATTCTGCTCACTGCCGTCTTGAGATGAGAACTGCATGGGGTGGCCGTTGGATTATGTATGGACGGCCATCCTTTCTGTGCGCTGCCATACGCTGCAAAATCAGGCAGCGTATGGTAGTGTTTCTCCCTATTGTAATATATGGAGATGAAGTCTCGAACTGCGCTATTCTCCACCTCGAAGTGGGAGAAGGCCTCTAACACCTCACCTTCGTCTCCCTTGCTCTTCGCCGACAGCGTGGACACCTCCGACGGAAACACCTTGTCCAACGCCGGCAGGAACCGCACCACCGTCATCATCACGGTGGGGTGCCCGGCGATCCTCTCCTCATACGAAAGCGCCTCCCCGTAGTGGGGCCCTCCGAAGAAGAGCGCCGCCACCTGCTGGTGCCCACATCCGCCGATGCCACTGTCGACGAGCATCGCCACCGTTCGCCGCACCCGCTCCAGTACCTTCTGGTTGGCAACCCGGTAGCCCTAGTCGGAGGCCTCCACGAGACCGTCGCAGAGGCGCTGCTTGTGGAAGTGGAGAAGAACGACGTTGGCTCCGACGCCGTCCGCCGCGTTGAACACTTCCTCTTGCATGGTTTAGAATTCCGACACCTCCTTGAGGAAGTAGATGGAGACACCGGTCTCGCAAATGAAGGCGTCGGCGGCGGTGTACACTAGGTGCACGTCTTGCCCGCCGTACTGGTGATCTTCATTATCTTGGTGATTGTTGTCTTCTTCTTTTTCGCCGGGGTACTGGAACAAAAAATCAACGGCGCTGGTGAGCTGGGTGAGCTTGATGAGGTGCCTTAGGTGGGCGGAGAAGGTGGAGTGGTCGGCGCAGCAGGACATCTCGACGAGGTTGAGGGCGGCGGCATGTGGCGGGGGAGTAGACGCAGGCCAGGAGGTTGAGCTAGGCGTCCGGCGACGCCCTCTTGAGGTCTGGGCCATCGAAGGCGAGGGCTTGGCGATGGTGGCGGATAAGGACGGCAACGAGGTGCCGATGATGATGCAGACTGTGATGACGGCGGTGAGAATCAGGTGAGAGTAAATTCTTTCCAATTAATTAACTCCTACATAAATCTATAAATCTATGTATCTATGATAGTAATCGGTAATTTAGCTCTAGTTGAGACTACAATATTAATTACCAAACTTATTGGCCAAAGTATTGACAACCATTTTTTTAGCTTAACCGTTTTTACCTAAATTCATGCAAGTACCAATTGTAATTTTATGTTTCCATTAAAATCTATTTCAAATTTTGCTTACTCGATCATGAGTAGGTTTATTTTCTTTTCTTTAATAGAAAATTATTAATTTTTCGTTCTCTAAATATTATACTTGCATATTTTTGTTCTCATTTCTATTCTGTTTTATTAACAAATGAGCGTAATTTGTAGAGGTTGTGATTAGGCTATCCATACGAGAATGTAAGTAATTAGTACTACTTGATCATATATAGAAGAGTAGAATTGCTCGATCATGGATGTTAATTCTTACCGCATTTTAAGTTTAACATGATATGTGATTTTGTATAACTCATTGATGACTCACTCAATTATTTTTTAATTACATTGATCAAAAATTGTATGTTGTTTTTCATGATGAAGGGGCTGGTTTTACCTATTAGATTAACATGTAATTAATTAGTCATAACCTAGATTTTTTGATGTTTTATAATGTACTTGAGAATTGCTCTTATATTAAAAAAAGAGTTAAAAGTTATTAAAAGTAGAAGATTTAACTAATCAAAATATAATTAAAAAAATTATTACATTATATCTTTTCGTATAATTAAAGTCAATCTTTAAAGTTAGAGTGGATGGAAATCTATTTCTAAGATGTCAAATTATTATAATCTTTTAAATTTATTTATAAAATTAAAATTTATATGACATTATTCAATAAAATATAAATAATGACTCTACAGACGAAGATTAAAAAGCTTAACCCTCGCTGCTCGCTCCTCGCTGCGAGGCTAAGGACGAAGATGTCAACAAAGCCATTGACGTTGAGCAGGATGCCCAAAGTGAAGGCTTCCACGCATTTCATCCTCAAGCACAATGCGGCCGCCATCGTGCTAACCAACTTCTCGGCGAAGCTAGCGCCGATGAGGAAAATCCAGCTGCGAGCCCGTCAAGCTGAAGTAGACCGGCGGCAGCGCATTGTGGACAGGTCGAGCAGCGCCACGAGCGTCCTCACCGTCTTCCCCTATCGGGGAAGCAGAAACCCATCCCAAAAGCCGGCACCATCATGTTGAGCCTGTTAGAAATAAACTGTATAAACTTGGATCGACTTCATATCAAATCATCAAAAGAAATTAAACTAGATAATTCACATAGAAACCTGATAATTATCATTCACATAGAAACCTGATAATTATCTCATATTTATTATTTTAATGTCATAATCAAATATGGATAATAAATCCTGTCAAATAAAAAACCTTCCTTTTGGCCGATTTATTATCCACATGGAAACCTGATAATTATCCCATATTTATTACAATAATGAGTCTTTATCTTTAGTATAGTAAAATATGAACAATAAATCCTGTCAAATAATAAACCTTCTTTTGGCCGATTTATCATCCACATGGACCCTTGATAATTGTCCCATACCTATTACTACATATTAATATAAAATTCTGTCAAACATTAACCTTCTTTTTGGCCAATTAATACCCACATGATACAGTCTTAATATTTAAAAAATAAATTAATTTCCACAAAAGAGGCTACTTTGGCAGCATATTATAGTCCTTAATAAATATTAAAAATATTAATTATGACTTAACCAAAAAGTTATAATAAAAAAAATCTTTATGTGGGAGTTTCCAAAATTATAACCTTTTGTAACTTTATTTTCCTCATGTTATGTTACATAGTTATGTTACCAAAAGAGGACCTTAATTTTGGGATTACACAATAATTCATAAAATAAAACCTAATTCTCAATAATTTGATATGAAGGTGGCTCTGATGCTGCTTGTTAGAAATAAACTGTATAAACTTAAATCAACTTCATATCAAATCATCAAGAGAAATTAAACTAGATAAATAAAATAATAAACTTGAATCGACTTCATATCAAATCATCAAGAGAAATTAAACAAGATACATAAAATAAATAAAATAGCGGAAGGGTACCTGAAGCCCTAAAGAAACTAAAGTCTGAATCCTAGGAATCAAGTTGATCAAAACCTGAATTTTCAGTTATGGATCTTCTAAATCCAAGACTAGTTTTCTAAACCAAAGTTCTGGACAATGGGATACCAGAACGAAAACCAGATATGAATTCAGGGACCATAACCTCCTTATTTATAGCCGAAGTTTCATAATTTCAATTCCACCCATCACAAAAGAGAAATTACAAAAATGGTATCCACACATTGAATCCCACACTTTTTTCTGTTCAAATTCCACACCTTAATTTATGGCTCATAACCTTTAACTTTAGTAGATCAATTTAATTTAGCTAACCTTATATAATAACATATGATATAATTCCTGATTCATGTATATATTTATGTCCAATTTCTAACAAGAATAGAGTGCGAGCATATAATTCAGGTACATTTTAAATTGGTTCATTTGCTCTTATGTTACTTGGGTTTCAAATTTGTACTTATTTTGCAGGAAACATTCGATTTTTCTGAGAAAGAACTATGGGAATCTATGTAAGATGCCTGCGTGACCACCTTACATGGCCTGAAAAAGATCCAGATTTATGGGTTTCTCCAAAATAATCTTCCAAAAATTGTTTATGAAAATTGCAAGAAAAAGGCTTTGATCTTTCGGGCCCGCCAAACCAAACTCCTTAAAGTCATGCTGGAAAACTTAATGGCTTTGTACCATTGAGCCTTGTGGGAAAACTAAAAGTGAAAGCTCTCGTCTCGGAAAGAAGATGCTTTCATTTCCAAAGGCCTCACAGGGGGCAAAGATAATGTTTTTATAAATATCTTGCTCAGCATCATCTTTTTGCGCTGTTAGATTTTGTTGTTTGGATTCTCCTTAGGATGATTGTGCAAAATTTTGTCCACTCTTAATGTTACGATAAGATTATTGATCAGAGGTGGTGTAGGTGTTGTTTTGTGCTCAAGTTATGAGTAAAACACTCCTAGCAACTGCTTTTTTGTTCATAGCAAATGGCTAAAATATATTCTAATTCATACGATTATCAATCATATCAAATGATATTCTAGGCATCAATCCTACAAACTGGTGGAGTAACACCTTCTTAATTTGTACCATATCCTGTTTCTCTATTTTCTACAATTGATTGAGTTAAGCTCAAGGTGTGGAAGTTGTGCCCACTGTTGGCTTGGCAAATATGAAAGTATGCTTATGTGATCAACAAGATGTAAATGCAGGTCTTGAGTTACAAGTAAATGCAGGTATGCGAATATCCCTGTGTAAGACTTGTATTGATATGTAGGATGAGCTGGGAAAACCTAAAAAACTGAACTTAATCCGAACTGCAATTTGGTTGGTTTAAAACATGTTCAGTTCGATTTTTGGTTCTCTGAAATTCAAGTTCCTTATAAATAATATGTCAAACTTTGGTTTAAGAATGAAACAAAATCAAGTCGAAAAATTGCAGCTAGGAAAACCGTAACTTGTATGTGTTGATTAAGTTGATGGTACAACTGGCTCATGCTGAAAGCAATTTTAGCAAATCAATCTAGGTACATAAAGAAGAGAAAAAATCTACTGTACAATAACCATATTATGTTCAATGTTTTCCAAGCTTATGATCTTGCTTAACATTGTCCTTACTTGAGCTCTCGTGTTGTTGCACAACCAAAACTGATCCACTGCTCATGAAATCAGTGGATGCTAACAGGTCGCCGATCGTTCCCAGCTCCTGGCAATCTTCACAGTCGCTCGTTCTGGTCGTCAATGGCGACAAGCCCCGACCACCCCTTCCTTGAATGTACAGTGAGTAGTATCCTGGAGCTCAGTGCTGCTACTGTGCTTGCACCATCTTCCACATACTTCACTACATAGTTCACCAGTCCAGTGGCGGCATACCTATGTGTCCATCATTTTTAAGACTATTGTTAGCATCTCCCGTAAAATTCACACATCTTGTAAGAAAGAGTAAATGTTTTTTTTTCAATTTTTTAAGCCGTTGATAATTAAGGTATAATCTTTTCAATGCTAAAAGTGTCAAAATGCCAACAATTGTTTGGTATTGTTGACACGAAAAAGAATATAAAATTCAAGCGATTAATAATCAGTCAAACTAAATAAATCTGAATAAATTCGAAAAAATGCTCTAGACTTCATGGATTTTAATGAAAACATGATCTTGATTTTTTGAAGTGGTCTTATATGTAGAAAAATAAAAATCTCAAAACCGAGAAAATATGATATTTTACACATAAATAACTGTAATTATTTTTAATACTATTAAATGTGTGGTATATTGGATATAAGTGGTTTCTGAGCCTCATAAAATAACTAGTCCCCTTTGGCGATCAAAAAATAAAAGGGTATATCCTTCTCCTTTAGTGTCTTTCCACGTATGTGGTTTAGAAACAAAGACAAAAAATACTTTCGCCTAATTCTTTTAGAAAGGCTTAAAAACTCGTATATCATTCATCTCTTGTCTAACAAATATAAAATTTATTAAATTTAAACTAGTATTTGTATACACCACATAAAACATATTTTATTTTTTATAATTGACATTATTTTTTTAATTTGTATTAAACGTTGGATAAATTGAAGAAGTGCATACCTATTGTAATAAATTGAGATGAAGTCTCGTTCTACGCCATTCTCCACCTCAAAGGGGGAGAAGGCCTCTAACACCTCACCTTCGTCTCCCTTGCTTAGGGTATATATGAATTTATAATAATATTATTATAATGAATTAATACCAATTTTGCTTAGGGTATATATGAATTAATACCAATTTTAAAAATGGTTGCCCTGATTTCTTGTACTTATATTTCTATCTGTGTAAAAAAAATATTTTTAAGTTAAAAATATTTGTGAGTGGAGTCGAGGAGGCCAGAATTGAATCTATCAGCAAAGAAAAGGAACAAGCTAAAGATAAGAGTGTTTTTGTTAGCACACAAATCCAGAAATTGGATACTTTTTATCCAGCTGAATACAAGCATTAAGTAAGAGTTAAGCTTTTGAAAGTATTTTGACTCAACCAGAGAATGTTTATTGTGACTATTTTAATTAATTATTTTCTTATTTTTTCTAAATTTTGTATTTTTTAAGAATGGACAATCTTAAAGATAAAAGAAATGATGAAGAACAATTAGTCCAACATATTTCAACATTCTATCCTATTGTAGAAAATGAGTTCAAACCGAAGGTTGAAATGCAATTTGATTGTTTGCACGATGCACTCAACTTCTACACTAGTTATTTAAAAATTGTCGGATTTGGTGTATGTAAATATAGTACAAATTATCATAAGATAACAAGAGAGTTATGCTTTCAAGTATTTGTGTGTTATTCAAGAGAAGATGAGTGTAAAATATAGATTGGAAATGAAGATGATAACAATAATGATGATATGACTACGAGCAAACGAAAGTGAGAAATACCCCACAAAAGAAGAAATAGAACTTATCCTATAATTAGAGAAGATTGTCAACCACGTATTAGGGTAACTAAAAATAAAGTGGGCACATGGAAGGCCATGCATTTTGAAGAAGGACATAGTCATGCACTCCTTACACCATCAAAAACTCATTTTCTCAAGTCACATATGGATGTTACAAGTGTGCACCGAAATTTGATGGACACATTTGTTGAAGAGGCTAACATAAAAACTTCTCAACTAATATCTGTGCTAGAAATGAAGCAAGTGGGGCTAAAATATTGGTTGTACAAAGATAGATATTAGAAATGCTCAGACAAGAAATAAAGAAGAGATAAAGGAAACTGATGTCAAATTATTGATGAAATATTTCGAGGAAATGAAAGAGATGAATGACTCATTTTTTATTGCTATGAAGTTGATGATGATGGTAGAGTAAAGCATTGTTTTTGGGCTGATGGAATTTTAAGAAAAAATTATCATCTTTTCCCAGATGTGATGATTTTTTATACAACATATGATACAAATAAATATGTACTAGTTTTTGCACCATTCATCAGATTAAACCATCACAGGCAAACTATTATATTTGGATATGCTTTGTTATGTAATGAGAATGCTGAGTCTTTTATGTGGCTTTTTGAAACATTTTTTAAATGCATGGATGGAAAGCAACTAGGGGCAATTGTTACTAATCAAGATCCTGCAATGGAGAAAGTAATTAAACTGATATTTCCTTCAACATATCATTGTCTTTGCATTTGGCATATCCTTAAGAAGGAAACTAAAAAATTTTGTGCCTCAATCTCACATCTGGGCCATCTGATTACAAGGATCGACCCAAATCTGTTCATTTTTTAAAAAAAATAAACTATGATATGGGCTGTCCGATTACAAGGACGGCCCGGATCTATTTTAAAAAATAAAACTAAACATGCAACCGTCCCGCCGCCGACAACATCCGGCCGTAGGCGGCCTTGTCTGGCAGCCCACCTGCCAAATCTGGCAACGGGGCGGCCGGACATGGCTGACCACGACTAGATCAGGCCACGCGGCAAAAGATCCCACCCCGCCCCTCTCCGCTGCGGCCGACCCCGCCCCACCGCAGTCGCCCCCACCTCGCTCCCCTGCCGCGTTGGCCCCCACCCCGCTCCCTCACCGCGTCAACCCCGCCCCATCTACGGTTGCCCTGTTAAGTGTTTAAAGTATACAATATTTACCCATATTTTTAATGTGATTTTATACATCCCGGTGATAAATATTATTAATTAGGTGATAGTTTACTTTATTTTTTTAGTTAATTAATATTTTATGAGATATGCTTAATTTTGGAGTTTTAATGGAGAAAAAAGAAACAAATTAAGCTTAAGAATTGAAAGGTCATGACACTTGACACCATCCATTGGTTATTACAAGGAGTTCGCAAAGCTCGAAATGGAAGGAAGGATGTTGATGGTTTTGGGGTGCCTTACTTATGGCTTGGTTAAGCAAGTCGAGGAGTTGATTGGAGACTATAATTAATTAGACTACGTCAATTTGTGAACACCTTCATTGAATTCATGTATCTAATGGTCATCTCATTTTCTATATAAATAGGTGGTCATTTGTTATTTGAGATATCTCAACTTTTGGCGTAAAAGTAGTTCTAGTTTTTGTAATTCTTTTCGTTTCATAATGAAAAGTAGTTTCTTCTTTATAATGTTTTCTATTTTTATTATGGTGTAGTCCTTTATTTTGTTCTAGATAAGAATGAAACTTAACATGGTTTAGTTGAATTCATGTCAACTCTCTTATTCTATTCTATTCAATTGGATTGTTTGAATTATTATGTTCTTAATGCTAAGAGTAGATTGATCACCTATTTTTTAGATCATGAGGTTTAATTAGATTTTAGAAGAAATTAATTAGATTAGTCATTGATAATTCATCATACGACGAGTCTTTTGGCTTGTTTGTCGTTGTGGTCGGGATATAAACAACACTGTATACGATTGTAAGGCAAATTTTAATGCGTTATTTTATTAATTAATCAATTATCACCGGGAAGTAGAAATTGAGGTAAAATGATAGAAACACGAAAGAGCGGAGCCACCATATCATATAATTATCTTAGATCGACAATCCAAGAGAATAGAAGATAAGAGTGAGATGTGATGAAGATTAATATCATGCTCAACTCTAGAACAAAATTTATCTCAAACTAAAAATCTCTTTTTGTTATTGTTTTGCTCCCCGTCGCGAGACCCCACCCCGTCTACAATCGCCCCCTTGCTCCCCAGTCGCGTCGGCCCCGCCCCATCTGTTGTCCCCCCCTCCCTCGCTGGGGTCGCCGTCCCGCTGCAATCGTGGCAGGACGGGGATCGTGGCAAAGCTGGGCTGGCCGAGGCAAGTTGAGGTGGAGCATGGCCAAGCGGCGGCGACGGCGGTGGAACGGCGTCACCGTGGAGAATTTTTTTATATACAATAGATCTAAGCTATCCTTGTACTCGGATGGCCCAGATTAAATCTCGAGGCCAAAAATTTTTTCTGCCCCAGGCTTATAAACCCTTTACCTATATATATATATATATATATTACACACACACACAAATGTTAGGGTGAAAACTCATATTTTAGTGTGAACTTTAATTATGGCCATCAATTTTCCATCTAAAAGTTTACATTTAGTGATTATTAAGGGAAGTACCCATAAATACCCTCCCATAAATACACTATTTAAATCATTGAATAAAAAATTAACGATCATGATGCTGGTTCACAAAGTCAACATTTAAAAAAGGGTTCACACTTTAAATTCAACACTTGCGTTCACCACCTACATTCTTATATAATTACTTAAGTTAAAATTTCCTTCATTATATCTAACACCTAGTCCTTATTTAATAAAGTTGGTAGTAACAGTGGGTGGAGAATGTACTTATAGCACGATTCATCAAATGAGTTGCAGTCCAATTGAATTGAATTTGTAGCTATTATGTTTGCTTACCTCAGCGCACATTCGGACGATGATGGCTGACGAGGAGTTGGCAATGACGATGAGGAGTGTGATGTAGAGGGCGATCAATTCCCAGAGGCTCGGCTGTCGTTGTATCTTTTGGACGAGGAAGAAATGGATGGGGGCGGCGAGGAGCCCACCGGCAGTTCGGTCGTAGCTGCCGGTGGTCCATTTCAAGCCCACGAGGAAGGAGAAGGAAATGCTGGCGGTCACGGTCAAGATCGAAGTGAAGTCGTCCGTGTTGGTTTGAAGGGAAACCTGTTGTCCCAGCACCCCTACATCGTCAACACATTTTTTTTGTTAATTACCAAAATATTTATGCACATCAAACTTTAGTACTAGTCACAAAACTTGTGACTGCTACTAACAATGATCATTTTATGTCTTTTTAAGGCAGCTCAATGCACAAGCTGGGTTTAGAAATTTTTAAATGGTCGAATACAAGGGTACCTCTACGTCGGGTTTTGTCAAATGTTGTCTAAACTAGACCCACTATTTAAGCTAAACCTATAAATTAAATTCAACAATTACCATTTAACTTTATATATATTTCTAATATCAAACCCGATTATTTATTATTATGACAAAAATAAATCCGACCATTTATGACAAACAATAGTGTACACATTTAATTATTCAAACTATATTTTTAGAAAAAAAATGTTAGAACTATATGATATTAACACATTCTAAAAAGTGAAGCTGAGAAAAAAATTTTCAAAATATATATGGGATATTTGATAAATATTAGTTTTCAAATTTAATGAGCTATTAATTTTTGTAATTAAAATTGTAATTTAAGAACTAGGTATTGGGTATCTATTATCTTTAGAACTAGGTACCTGTATCTCCCAAACCTTTTTATGCAAAACCCTATATTGATTATGCAAAACCTTACTATTAGAGTTTAGTCAAGTCGAATTCCTACTGCTGAACCATATCAATATTTAGCCACTGTTAGTCGGATATACAAGAATGAGTCTTACCTTTGGCCGCCAATTCTACGAATTGAACTGTGATCTCTAGTGATTAATATTTCATATATAATTAATTTTATATTTGGAAAATGGTAGATTGCATTTTAGGTTGCAAAGATATTATAATCTTTTTAAGTGCATTGAACTTAGAAAAGTGGAAAATGGATGGTTACAATCAGCTGGAGAATGGAACGGGGAATGCCGAGGCGTTTGAAGAAGAGGCAGGAGAGGCGGCTGAAGTGGAGGTGGAAAAAGAGGAGGGCGACGACATTGCCGGCATTAGCAAGGGTGGTCCATGGTGGGTGGTGTCCATGGTGGAGCTCCGGGAGGAAGACTAGCATAGCTAGTGTTAGAATATTTTTAATAACATGCAAGTATACATGGTCGAAACAAGTAATATAATGATAAATTCGAGTATCGTCCCACAGGGAGATGAATTTCCGTAAATTAATTAAAGAAAATAAAATGAAGAACAAAACAAAAATAACTAACTTAACTAAATCTAAGTAATAACTTAAATAAAGGCGAAGTTAAAATTATAAAACTCGTTCTAGAGTCGAATTTCCCTTAACATGAATTTTAATCTTCATCATATCTTACTTTTATCTTTTATTCCCTCGGATTGTCGATCTAGGATAATTATATGACATGGTGGCTCCCGCTCCTTCATGCTTCTATTATTTTGCCTCAATTTCTACCTCCCGGTGATAATTGATTAATCAACAAAATAACGCATTAAGAATTGCCTTACAACCGCATACGGTGTTGTGTATCTTCCGACCACAACGACAAACAAGTCAAAAGACTCGTCGTATGATGAATTATCAATGACTAATCTAATTAATTTCTCCCGAAATCTAATTAAACCTCATGATCTAAGAAATAGGTGATCAATCTATTCTTAGCATTAAGAATATGATAATTCAAACATTCCGATTGAATAAAAGAGTAAAAGCTTGAAATAAATTCAATTAAATCATGTTAAGTTCCATTCTTCTCTAGAACGAAATAATAGACTACTCCATAATAAAAATAGAAAACAATATAAAGAAGAAACTAATTTTTATTATGAAAGAGAAAGAAATTACAAAAACTAAAACTACTACTTCTACTACAATCTGAAGCCAAGAGATGAGATATGATCAACAACAAATGACCACCCCTTTATATAGAAGTGGAGATACAAGAATTCGAAGAGGGTGTTCACAAATCGACGTAATCTAATTAATTATAATGTCCCTTTAAGTTTCCAACTGTTCGACTCCATTGAACACCATACATTGTAACCATTGGGTGGCGCCAAGTGTCATGACCAATCAAATCCAAAGCTTAATTTATTCATCTTTTCTGCATTAAAACATCAAAGTTAAGCATATATAATAAAATATTAATTAACTAAAATAATAAAGTAAAATATTACTTAATTAATAATGTTTATACTCGAGAAGTACAAAATCATATTAAAAAACTGGGTAAATATTGTATATTTTAAACACTTAACACACCCCCAAACTTAAACTTTTGCACGTCCCGAGCAAAATATCATAACAAAGAAAATTTTACTACACAAAAATACTTAGTCCCCATTATATTCTCATATGATTCTTAATCAAACTATCAAGAGACAACAAGATGTCAATCAAATTAGAAATTCCCTTTCATTAATCACAACGAAAAGAAAGTTCTCTGTGTGTGTGTGAGATAATCCATTGGCTTATCATTCTCATCTACAACCAAGAGAATACAATCAAGCACATGCTTAAATATGTTCACCTTTCGCTCCCATCTCCACTAATG
This sequence comes from Piper betle, assembly GCA_033002965.1. Lineage (NCBI taxonomy): Eukaryota > Viridiplantae > Streptophyta > Magnoliopsida > Piperales > Piperaceae > Piper > Piper betle. Next base: position 21,878 of record JAURVB010000628.1, on the reverse strand, counting down.
TAGGCAATGCCAATTCAATGGAATCAATAGGTCTTTATAGGTTGTAACAGGGCCAGGGGCTAGGGACCAAAAATAGGATAAATAAGATAGAAAAATCAGAGGTTAATATGCACCCTAGAATTAAAAATCCTTTCTAAATCCTAACATACATGATTAGCAAATCCCCAAACACCGTATCAATATGACACAAACTTCCTTAAATGTAGTATCGACTTGACCCAATATAAGAATTAACTTTGCTTTGATTTTCCATTGACTACCTGCTACTTTTCTTTTTTTCTTTTATTTCAAACCAGTGGAAGACTATTGCTTCATCTTGTGTTTACTGGTGGAGGATCATTGCCTCATCTTTTTCTTTTCTTCTTTTTTTTCTTTTTTTTACAAAGCAAAGTACCAATAAAATCCACATTATCTTTTTAATCACCGCTCTATGACAAGAAATGCCTTCCCTCTATACTACTCAAAGTTTCATCCCTGTTAGAATTTAGAACGATTTCAAAACACTAGGGTGCTAGGACTCAAACAGCAAGATATATTTTCAATAAAAAGGCCAAGGCTAAAATAAGGGTAATCAAACAAATATGTATAATAAAGGCCATGAAATTGTGTACAGAGGATAATTCATATTAGGTAGGCTTGAAGAAAGGCCCAGACTCATCAAAAAGAAATGCCTATATCATTTTCCATCAACATGGCAAACCAAATATTTCGCCTCGAAAGTCGCTAGGGCAAATTCTAAAAGTCATGACCATCATGTACAATCCTTATTGCAAAACATTCATTGAAATCATCTAAACCAAAGGATTGTGAAAATATTATAAAGTAGAGAACCAACTCTCAACTGCAATCTTTTACTCAGTTCATCCCTCATATCAATTAATCAAGTTTTCCCAAGAAAGGTAAGACTAAGTCACATGTATCTATCATTGAACCAAGAGACTAAAATACTATTGCATAATAAAATTTTTATACTAAACTACACTATATATATATGTATATCTAAATCTAAACATGAGTCAAGCATGAACAATATGCATAAAATTAAGGCATCACCCCCAAACTTAAACTAAACGTTGTCCTCAAAAATAAAAATAAAGAAAAAGAAGTGAAAGAGAACTCTCTCGTAATCCAAAGGCTCATATAAAATATAGCCATACTAATTTTCTCTCTCTCAAGTATTGCTTGGCTTATTAAACTTAATTGTTTGGTTATATTTACATAGTAATTTAAGATTTTGCTTAGCTAGCCTAAAAGAAATATAAATGACATGAAAACTTTAAATGGTCTACTAAAATTAGTATATATATAATATAATCTAAAAAAATTTAATACATTTAACATTAGTTTTATATTTAAATTAATTATAATTATCTTATGTTACCCACTCATGTGTTATTCAATGAACAAGAAAATAATTCCCCTTTCTTATCTCAATAGATAAGAAAAAGAAAGATTAAAAAAAGGAGGAAAAATGATTTGATTCTTTGAAATACCTCATTAAATATGAATTTAGAAGTAAGATAAAAAAAGAGGAAAAAATGATTCGATTCTTATCTTAACTTGTCTACTTGAAACACTAAAAGTTCTCTTAAGTATGAATTTAAAAGTAAGATAACCCTCAACAAATGACAAAAGTAAGATAAAAGAACAATAACCTCAAACCATCGGGGAAGGGGAGCGGCCATCTAACGCTTGCCAGCCCTAGGCTTTGCAGGGGGCTTGGAAGGGGAGCGGTCGTCTTAGGCTTGCCAGCCATAGGCTTGGCAGGGGGAGCGGCCGTCTTAGGCTTGGCAGGGGGAGCGGTCGTCTTAGGCTTGGCAGCCCTAAGCTTGGCAGGGGGAGCGGTCGTCTTAGGCTTGGCAGGGGGAGCGGCAGCCCTAGGCTTTTGTTTGATGGCTTCAATCTGTTCCAAGGCATCCACAACCTCCTTCATAGAGGGTCTCCTTCTTGGGTCATTGCGGAGGCACTTGAGTGAAAGCCGTGCCGCCTCTAGGGCAGCATCGGCCGGGTACCGCCCCTCCAACCGCTTATCCATGACTCCCTTTAGCTTCTGCTCATCGGAAAGTAATGGTCGACTCCACTCGAGTAGGTCTTCCTGGCCACTTGGCCGGCTAGTCGTCGAGGGCACGCAGTCCAGTAAGCATCTCCAGAAGTACTCCTCCAAATCCATATACATCATCACTCTTCCCAAAGAAATCACCTGCAACCGAATGGGCCTCACTTTTCAATGTTGCATTGGAAGATAACCAAACATTCCACTCATAAACAAAGATCAGATTCCTCGAGCTGAAAAGCTGATTTCACCTTTCTAAGCCCAGTTAAAAGCGAGCAGACTATTACTGAAATATCATAATCACCATCAATTACGCGAATTAGAATGCAGAAAGTCTATAATAAGGTAGTTTTGGAAGACAATCTCCTCCAAGAATACAAACACTTGCTAATCCCGGATCTGAGGGAGAATATCATCACCACTACTTTTTCAATAAAAATTTAAGTAGTCCTAAAATGTTGTTGGAATCTCATCTTGGAGACATTTTGGCTCCCTTACGATTTAGAGATCTTTGAAGAACACATAACATTTAAGAACTATTAGCCCTTAGCTTGATTAGCAATGTTTAAACAGAACTGATTGTACCTGTTGCCACATCCTCGGGAGCAGGATATCCATAGGTTCCCATGACTCTCCCTTCACTTTTTGGTTCTGGTTCCTTACGAACTAGATTTAGTTGGCGGGCCTACTCTTTGCCAATCCAAAATCTGATAACTTCGCATGATAATTCTACAATGAAGGGCATAAAAAGATATTTACTTGTCCCAAAATCCAACAATTTCCTGCAATAATGGTATGCATAATTTCTTGCAATATTCCACTTACCGAATCCAACAAAATGTTGGATGCTTTGAAATCACGGTATATCACTTGCTTGTCGGAGGTGTGAAGGAAAGCAAGGCCTCGGGCTGCTCCTATTAAAATTTTGAGACGTGTGCTCCATGAAAGTGGTTGAGACACCTCTGCAAATAATATGAACATGATGCGTATTAATAATTTAATCATATAAAAGTCGTACGATATGCATTTATGTGGGAAAAAAATGTTTTGAGCGAATTTCAGAACAATCGATAGCTTTATGACGAGTCATCATCATCGGTATAGAAAATATGCTGCATTCACAGGATCATCTGTAATTTCTGGAAAATTTTAATCCACAAATAAGTTTCTTAAATGATCAATTAAAAAGATTTGTGAAGAAACAGACCACAATTTGATAATTGACAAGAAGCAGACACTTGGCTTAAGTGTGTACATACCAATAAGAATGTCTGTGTCTACGACACTAGGATTAGAAAGAAAAGAGAGATTCTAAAAACAATAACTTATTTAGTGCAAAAAAAAACTGGGTAATTCATGTTTTTGTATCCAGGGCTTCACTGAATTTGCCAACAGAATACTTACTCTTAAAAAGATGCTGTTCTAGACTTCCTTTAGCCATAAATTCGTAAACTAAAAGAACTTCCTTCTTGTCCAAGCAGTATCCCAATAACTTCACAACGTTGGGATGAGAAAGCCTCCCCAAAAAATCGATCTCCGACTGAACCATGTAATGAAATGTGAGAATATACAAACCCAAAAATTATCTCCTTTTTCTGCACCTTCTTTATAAGATCAATGAGAATATACTAAGATTATGAATTCTTAACATTGATAGTGTTTCTAACAAGCACACAGTTACAGAAACAAGAAAGTGAAGAACAGACAAGTAGTCAATAACCAAGTACCAAAAGCCAAACACAAAACATCTATCAAGCAAATTATTGAAGAAATGGCTTCATCCTCAGTCATTTATCTAATATCAAAGGTAAGGACGATACTTAATAAAAAAAAGGTAAAATAGATAATAATTCTGTAAGTTCCATTTCAGTATAGACTTAAAATGGTCACCTGCCATGTTATTGACCCATTACCCAAGCAATGCTTTCATAAGGAAGATTAATCAGCAATTTTAGTCCTACATTCATCCTTATAAATACACAGTAGAAATTAAAATTTACATAACATTTTGAACAGAAGAACAGAAGGAAATACCTGCCACTCCTGGATACCTTGCATGCGCCAGCTCCCAGGGTTAAGTTTCTTTATAGCTGTGACCATACCACTCCCAGGTTTTGCAGGTGCTAGTGTCTTCTCATCAAGCCACCCCATAAAAACTGTCCCAAATGCATCCCCCCTTCCAATAATGGCGTCAGGTCCAAAATTACTTGTTGCGCTGCTTAACTGTGAGAGTGTGAATATTGTCAAATGGGGAGTAGTTAAGATCCGCCCATTAGGAAAATCGACATCCATTTTACGCAATATGCTCATTTTATTCGCAGAATTGCCACCGTCATGCCCGGATCGAACTTCATTCCTGTTGTTTTTTGAAGTACCTGCAATTAGTGGCTGAAATGAGTTAAATGAAATGCAATTAGTGAAAGAAAAAGTTCTAGAACTTATTAAGAAAGTAGATGGGTTGGCAAGTAAGATTTCTTTGCCACAAAAAGAAAAAGATAAGAAAGAAAAATCAATTGCTGAAAACAAATAAGAAACGTACGCTAAAAAAATTGAAGTATCAAATATAGTCAATTGAACAACACAGCAACACATAACAATATATGCTACTTGCCAGAAAGTTATTGAATATGATCCTTGGTAAATTATGAATCTCGATAGGATTTCCTTATATAACAAGCACATGGAAAAATTAAAAATATCCATTTATTATTTGGCAAGAGAAGGATATATCATCCGCCCAAAATTTATTGACAGAATGAATTAAGAATCAACAAATCCCTCCCATGTAGCTGACATAAAAGCATTCAACTAGCTAATCTATTCAAAGATTTATCTATAACAATCGTACTAGCTTTATCTGGCCCTGGAAACAGAAACATCAACCTCCTATTAAAAGTAAAGACAGACCTTACAAAGGCAGATAAAACAAAAGTAGCAGCATACAGAAATAGCTCTGAAATAATCAAAAGCCATCAACAACAACCACCTGTGCTAGAGGGTCTTACGGTTTTTGGTCTCCGAGGTGCCTCATCTACAACCCCCAAGCAATTCCCCATCCGTCCTCCTCCTCCTCCTCTTCTTTCCTCACCTCACTTAAGGCAGGAGCTGACACACTCAAAAGCAGAAGGGGTGGCAGGGCCAAGAGTAAGATGGTGAAAGGAGAGTCTTTAGGCTTATGTAGGAAGAAGAAAAAACAAGGAGCAGAAGCGGAGAAGGAACGAAGAACTTTCGGTGCTTCTTCTTCAACGAATTAGGTGGCTGAAGAATAAACAAGGGCCAGAAGAGGACAAGGAAAGAAGAACTTTCAATGCTTCTTTTTAAAAGACTTGGGTGGCTGAATAAAAAACAAGGACCAGAAGTGGACAAGGAAAGAGGTACTTTCGGTACTTATTTTTTAAAGACTTGGGTGGCTTGAGAAAAACAAGGACCAGAAGTGGACAAGGAAAGAGGTACTTTCGGTACTTATTTTTTAAAGACTTGGGTGGCTTGAGAAAAAACAAGGACCAGAAGAGGACAAGGAAAGAAGAACTTTCAGTGCTTCTTTTTCAAAGACTTGGTGGCTGAATAAAAAACAAGGACCAGAAGAGGACAAGGAAAGAGGTACTTTCAGTCCTTTTTTAAAGACTTGGGTGGCTTGAGAAAAAACAACGACCAGAAGAGGCCCTTGAGCTAATATAGCTTACTGTAAGACCCGATTAAGAGTAAATAAATCATCCTCTATTAAATATTATTAATAATAATTTAAAATTTTTAATAATAAATGAGTGTTATAATATATGAACTAGAAGACTTTATAACTTATTATTTTTTAAAACTATAACATAAAGTCTTCAGATTATCTCTTTATATTTTGAACATTAAATAGCACAATTTCTAAAGCTTGCGAAAGGTACCAATATTATAAAAATATGAATACTATAGTAATGAATCAATTATGTCATATATTACTTACACAAACCCAACATGACAGCGAGATCTGTGCTAGTAATTGATTAACAAGGGATTGATATGATGACCATTTCAAAATGTGAGAGCTGTTATGAACCGGGAAGGTGGCCATAAACTGCGTCAATTTGTGTCACGATCCAAAGGAACTGACCCAGGCGACTCGGTGACCCCACTTTGAGTTTCTTTTCTCTTTCATTACTCGGCTCCTTTGACTATACATCACTTTCTTTTCAAATAAATATCATGTACTAAAAATAATGATATCAGATTTTGTTGGTAATAATTTTTCTCATGTTAATATGTATTACTTTATTGGTCTAATCTTTCAGGCTATAAATATTAAATATAAGATTATATTATTTTTTAATATAAATTTATCTAATATAGAAAATAGTTTATTTTGTTAACTTTTGCTACTTAGCTAGGAGTTAAATGAAGTCAATAGCCAAATTTATCAATAAAGAGTTCTTTTGTAGAGTTTAACATGAGAAATTATAAAATGAAATTGATTTAGGAATTTTTTGAAGTTAGAAAGGAGTTCAAAAATTACATGTATAATCGGTATACACCACGCGACATCCAACTTGAGCTCAAATGTGATTTACGAGTCCCACAAGTCTTGTTTAGTAATTTTTAAAATTTTTGGGAGTCCATTTGATTATTTCCTTTTAAAAAAACAAATAGTGGTTAATCATGTACATATAACATATGTGGGGCTGATTCATCATCAACATAATTAAGATGGCAATTTAAAGGAGTTTTTCCTCGTTTAAGAATTTTTTTGTCTGAAAATTAAAGGTGTTGTGTACCTTAAAACTCTATCAAATTTCTGAAGGAAAATTTAGATAAGAACATAACTACAACATCTCATATACATCATTTGAGTCGGCCATGTCCACTTTTTTCCCGCCTACCACTAGTCCAGAGACGGTTTCCCTCCAAAGAAGGCTCTTCATAACTCCCCCAGCTATCTTCCTCTGCATCCCCAATGGTGCAAACTTTTCTTTGTTTCTTGGGTTATTATTCTTGTTTAGAAAACGGGTTCCTATATTCATGTAATATTATATGATTGAACCTTTTGAACTGTTGGCTTCATTTGTCATATGATACTTTCGTCTAGGGTGTGATAACCATTTTCTTGCATGTTTGCATGGCTAGTGTTTTTACATATTTTTCTTGTTGTGGAGTGTCGTTGATTATTAACATGTAAAAAAAGAAAAATCTGATACTCTATGTTCATAACGTTGTATTCATGATGTTATGAGTTTGGTGTGGAATGTGCACTTCTAATGAGTTGATGATGTTACTTTCATCGGCACAATAAGCCATTAAGCATGTTATTATTGCTTTTATTCTCACTAGCCAAGAACCCACATGTAGCGCGGTATACACCAAATCCAATAATAAAAAGTACATATCAAATATTTTTTTCTGAATAAGAGTGTTTAAATTATTGAACCATTTCATTGAAATATCAAAATTCCATATATAACTATTATATAAATTATTGAATCTGTTTGTTGATAGGCTTTTCTTTCAAGGTTTGCTGTAGGATTTTATCTTGAAAAATTATGTGGAACCTTTTGTCTATTTATGTTTCTGTTTCTGATGTATCTATTTAATGTAAATTTTCTTTTGCAGGATACTTTCTGAGGCAGGCAGAGGGAAGGTTTACAGGAAAAAGAGGAATGGGAGGTTGGAAATAAGCGAACAGGGTAATGCTGTTGATCGTTTAAGTGATTTGCCTGATGCTTTACTTGTTAAGATGTTATCTCTCTTGCCTACTAAGAATGCAACACAGACCAGCATATTATCAAGTAGATGGAGATTATTGGGGATGTATCTGTATAATTTGGAGTTTGGTCGTCATTCTAGTAGTCGTAAAGTTAACATTTACAGTGTCTTGGCTCTTCATAAGGGTGCAAATGTTCAGAATTTGTCGATTGTTGCAGACTACAGAGACGAAGATGCAGCTAGAGTGGATTCATGGATACATTTTGCGGTTGATCGTCAGATTGAGAAACTTGAGTTGGACTTGCAATCTGGGGAGAAACCTAATGTGCCCTGCATGTTACCTCCACGCCTTTTTATTTGTGAATCACTCGTTCATTTAAAATTGCAATATTGCAACTTTGATTTGCCTCGTTCCACTCACCTGGTCTCCCTCAAAACTTTTTATCTTAGAGGAAGTGACTTGAGTGAGAATGCCATGCTTGATCTAACTTCACAGTGTCCCCTACTTGCAAAGCTCACATTAGCTGCTTGCAGTAAGTGATCCCTTCTAAAATAGTCCCGAGAAACCCAAATCTTGTGACGTTGAAAATATTCGATTTTTCCTATCCTGATTGTGAGATTGCAATCAACGCACCACACTTGACAACTTTGGTGATTGAAAGAGATTCACTGAGGAAGGCTTATGCGTTGGAAAATTTGTCTTCACTTACGAAAGCTACATTGAATTTAACTGAAATGGGCGATGACTGCTCTCATGACGTTTGTGCAGAGTATACCTTCAGTTACTCCCTTTTTGGTGGCCAACTTTCTACGCAGGTCTTTGGTATATCTAAAGAAAGCATATTGAATGACAGTTCTTTTCTTCTTTTTCTCTTTTTTTTGAAAAAGAAGAAGAAAAAGTCAATGCCTAAGTTTGTTTCTGAAGTGTTACTTGGAGTCTCCAACTCTACAAGTCAACATTTTTATATTTACTCCTAAACATGAGTTAGCTGTCACTAGTGCTTGTAATATAGACTGTTAGTTATTGTTCAAACGCATTGATTATCATATAATCTCTAATTTAGTTTTCTATTAAAAAAACTTTGTTTTATCTCATTTTCTTTCACTGATATTTTGCCTTTTTCCATACTGTTATGTGCAAGATCCTTTCCTCCTATGATGATGAAGCAAGAGTTGGTCCATCCATTAAATCTCTATATGTAGGACTTGATACCGAATTGCTGAAATCTGAGATAATTGGACTTGACAACATTTTAGATTGGTGTTCCAGCTTAGAGAATCTCAGAATAGAGTGGAGACTATATATTCTATGTGTCAAGATCTTCGATCTGATGGTGCAATGGAAAATGAAATAACTTCAGAGGATGATGATGATTGGGGTGCTTGCACAGAAGAGTTGATGTTGACTATTTGGATGACAGAATAGGCGCGAGCATATAATTCAGGCACATTTTAAATTGGTTCATTTGCTCTTATGTTACTTGGGTTTCAAATTTGTATTTATTTTACGGGAAAGATTCGATTTTTCTGAGAAAGAGTTGTGGGAATCTATGGAAGATGTCTGTGTGACCACCTTACATGGTCTGAAAAAATCCAGATTTATTGGTTTCTCCAAAAGAGTCTTCCAAGAATTGTAAGAAAAAGGCTTTGCTCTTTCCGGCCCGCCAAACCAAACTCCTTAAAGTGCTGCTTTGTACCATTGAGCCTCGTGGGAAAACTATGAGTGAAAGCTCTCGTCTCGGAAAAAGATGCTTTCATTTCCAAAGGCCTCACAGCGGGCAAAGACAGTGTTTTTATAAATTTCTTGCTCTGCATCATCTTTTTGCGCTGTTAGATTTTGTTGTTTGGATTCTCCTTAGGATGCTTGTGCAAAATTTTGTCCACTCTTAATGTTACGATAAGATTATTGATCAGGGGTGGTGTAGGTGTTGTTTTGTGCTCAAGTTATGAGTAAAACACACTCCTAGCAACTGCTTTTTTTGTTCATAGCAAATGGCTAAATATCTTCTAATTCATACGATTATCAATCATATCAAATGATATTCTAGGTATCAATCCTACAAACTGGTGGAGTAACACCTGCTTAATTTGTACCATATCCTGTTTCTCTATTTACTACAACATTTGATTGAGTTAAGCTCAAGGTGTGAGAGTTGTGCCCACTGTTGGCTTGGCAAATATGAAAGTATGCTTATGTGATCAACAAGATGTAAATGCAGATCTTGAGTTACAAGTAAATGCAGGTATGTGAATATCCCTGTGTAAGACTTGTATTGATATGTAGGTTGAGCTGGGAAAACCCAAAAAACTGAACTTAAACCAAACTGAATTTGCAATTTGGTTTGGTTTAAAACATGTTCAGTTCGATTTTTGGTTCTCTGAAATTCAAGTTACTTATAAATAATATGTCAAATTTTGGTTTGAGAATGAAACAAAATCAAGTCGAAAAATTGTGGTTATTTTAGGAAAACCCTAACTTGTATGTGTTGATTAAGTTCATGGTGCATCTGGCTCATGCTGAAAGCAGTTTTAGCAAATCAATCTAGGTATATAAAGAAGAGAAAAAATTTACTGTACAATAACTATATGATATTCAAAGTTTTCCAAGCTTATGATCTTGCTTAACATTGTCCTTACTTGAGCTCTTGTGCTGTTGCACAACCAAAACTGATCCCCTGCTCATGAAGTCAGTGGATGCTAACAGGTCGCCAATCATTCCCTGCTCCCAGCAATCTTCACAGTCGCTCATTCCGATCGTCAACGGCGACAAGCCCCAACCACCCCTTCCTACAATGTACAGTGAGTAGTATCCATTCATGAAGCTCAATGCTGCTACTGTGCTTGCACCATCTTCCACATACTTCACTACATAGTTAACCAGACCAGTGGCTACATACCTATGTGTCCAACATTTTTAAGACTATTGTTAGCATCTCCCGTAAAATTCACACATCTTGTAAGAAAGAGTAAATGTTTTTTTCAATTTTTCGGCCGTTGATTATTAAGCTATAATCTTTTCAATTCTTAAAGTGTCAAAATGCCAACAATTGTTTGGTATGGTTGACCTGAAAAAAATATAAAATCCAAGCAATTAATAATCGGGCAAACTAAATAAATCTGAATAAATTGAAAAAAATGCTCTAGATTTCATGGATTTTATTGCAAAAATGATCTTGGTTTTTTGAAGTGGCCTTATATACAGAAAAATAAATATCTCAGACTCGGGAAAATATGATATTTTACCCAAATAAATATAATTATTTTTAATACAGTTAAAAATGTGTGGTATATTGGATTAAGTGGTTCCTGAGCCTCCTAAAATAACCTACAATTTTAGCAATTCAAAAAATAAAAGCACATATCCCTCTTGCTTAGTGTCTTTCCACGTATGTGGTTTAGGAACAAAGACAATAAACACTTTCGCCTAATCCTTTTAGAAAGGCTTAAAAACTCGAATATCATTCATCTCTTGTCTAACAAATATAAAATTTATTAAATTTAAACTAGTTTTCGTATACACCACATAAAACATATTTTATTTTTTATAATTGACCAATATTCTTTTAAGTTGTTTTAAATGTTGGATAAATTGAAGAAGTGCATACCTATTGTAATATATTGAGATGAAGTCCTGATCTACGCTATTCTGCCCCTCGAAGTGGGAGAAGGCGAGGGCATGGCCGTGGCGGCGGATGAGGACGGCAACGAGGGTGCCAGTGATGATGCAGACTATGATGACGGCGGTGAGGATCAGGCGGTGGAGATTTACGTCCATGAGCTTTATATATATACATGCATGCACGTCAAACAATATTTCCAATTAATTAACTCCTACATAAATCTATAAATCTATATATCTATGTTGTAGCACCCCGTTTCGGCTCACCCGTGAACCGACCTAGAAATATCACCGGCAACCGAACCATTCGCTAATCTAGTGGGTTCGGTTAAGCCGACTCGGATCAGCCCTCGGCGTCTCAAGATGGAGACGCAAACATGAAATACATGAATAGCAACAATTGGATTCTAACACGGTCCTACATGTATGCCATGACGTATAAGGCAAAGCAAGACAAAACAATAAATGAGAAACCAAAAGAATATATATATATATATATATATATATATATATATATATCTAAAAAAACGGATAGAATTTCCCCTAAAAATGCAATGAGGGTCTATCTGTCCACAACAAGGTTATATAAATACTTTATCAAAACAAAATAATATACAACAATCTACCATGACATCCCATCATTGTCTCATTTGTTTTCATTTGAACCGAGTCTGAACTCCAAGTGTTAAACCCACGATTCGAATCAGGGTTTTATATTCAGAACTGGTCGGTTCAACCGTTATTTTTTGAGTCGAGTCAGTTTCAGAACACGTGTACTGATCCGATGCCAGTCATGTGTATGAGCTATGAGGGTCATACGTACCCAAGTATATGATGATAACGTAATGAACACAGCAGAACAGAATGAGTTATCAAAATATGTGAGAGTATGCCAGTCATTTTTTTAATTTTATTTTTATATATAGTGGATTGTAGAATTAGTTTTAGGCTATTTACCGCGTTAGGACGCGTTACGGGCAGTTTGGGTGGGTTGATAGTTCTAGAGCATATCATTATGATGTTTTGGTGTTTGTTTGATTTTATGGGATTTTTCCCGATTTTTTAGGATTTAATACGACTTAGTTATTATTCTTGACTCGAGCCGGACATGAGTCAAGTCTTATTTACGAGTTTGCCAACAAACACCCCCGACTTTCTCTTCTTTCTCAGCCAAACCCTTGCCCCGATGCCGCCCCTTTTGCTTGTCGCCGCCACCACTGTGGACACCGGCCTGCCGCCAATCGTCGCCGGCTAGCCCCGCCACGGCGTCACCGTGTAACACCCCAAATCCGGTTCACGTTCGTGAACCGAACCGGCATGTTACGGGGCCCCGGTTAGGTTGGCTAACCCGAACCTAACTCATACGGATCCAATCTCGGCGTCTTAAGATGTAGATACGACTTGTCATGCATGGATAAACTCATAAAACCCTAACATGATACTACATGGATGACATGCAACCTAAACTTCACACTAACACAATTACAATCAAAATTAGTAAAAATTATAAAATAAAAGGGACAGAATTTCCCCTAAAAATGTAATTAGGGGCCACCCTGTCAAAAACGTATATTCAAACATATATACGTATAGCAACGATAGCATTCACACATACTTCTAATCTATTATATTCATCATTCTCTGAACTTTGGGTCCTAACCCATCACACTTTTGCTGCGCTACTCTGATCATTTCACATTCTATCATGTCTCATGCATTTGAACATGTCATTCACAATATAATAACATAATAACACAAAATTTAAACATTCAGAAATCTAACATGTGTGTGTACAAGACCTCATTGCTCCTTCGTCCAAGCTGGCTCCTCCAACTCGTGATTATTACCTACATATAGTATAAAAACACGTCAGTAACAAGTGTTACTGGTCCGGAAAATAAAATAACTATAACAAGCTGGCTATGAGAGCAAACTCTCATATGAAAGAAAACCATATACTTCCTCAAGAACACTCTGAAGGGCACTACTGAGGAGCCACTGGGCTGCAGACCCGGTAGCATCCCGAACTTACTGCTGCTGGTACTGTGCTACTCTCAGCACTTCTTTTTCAGTACTTCTCGTGAAACTTTATCCTAAGCCCTCTCCTTACCTCCATATTTCTCCTGGCCTTGAGCACGAAGGCCGAGTACTCTCAGGCAGTCGCCTTTAGTACCCTTTGAACCACAAGTCCGGACATGCGCTGTACTAAACAGTACCCGTAAACCTCCACGTTCTCCGGGTGTGAGGAACTCAAACGCGGAGTTGTCAGGATCCCTCGGGAATGGAACAGTCCGCTGACACTAATCCAGAGCCCGCTTTGACTGTCACGACATCCTCTGCATGGTACGTGCAGTCGGTTTCTCCATCTCTCGTCTCACTGAAAACTCGATAAAACTATATATATAGGCCTGGGAAGGGATTCATATAATAGGCCTGAAGGCAACTTGTGGTGGATCTTGTTTTCGAAATCATCCTCGAGGGATCTCATCCTCGAGGGGTTATTAATCCGGAAAATATTCGGTTAAATGACCCGAGTTAAGTGGGATCCAATAAAACACCACTTAACCCGTCCTGCAAATAATAACATAAACATACAATAGAAAAGCGTAAAACAAGACGAGTCCTAAACGGACCTGGTAGAAGCTCCAAGCGTGTCATCGCGCCTAGGCGGCAAGCTCCTACTTCGTACCTACACATCAAAACTAAATACTAACGCCCGCTAACTAAATGATGCATCAAACTCAACAAACATCACACAATACGAATAACATCCATCAACAATCAAGTAATCATAATGTAAAAATAATTCTACGTCATCCTATTCATACCAATTTTATACTATTTTTCTAAGTTACGTCATACTCGATTAACATGCTCATATTTACTTATCTCACTAGACTACTTATCCTCCATTCACTATCAATCACATCATGTAACTTCATTCATACTCTGATATTCATCATGATAATTAATCAACCCTAGCATGCTATGCTAACAATTATCATCAATTTTAAATAAATCAATCGGAGGTAATTATACCTCACGTCGTCGACAATCGGCGACGGCTAGGGTTCCGTCGCGCGTCTCGGAGCTCAAATTTGGCGCTCATCGGCGTCCGAAGCTCGATCGGGCTCCACTGGGTGAGCCCCGCGGAAGATCCGGTGAATTCCGGCGAATTCCAGAAATTCCGATTTTTCGGCGGTTTTCCGGCAGCTACTGGCGGTTTTCCGGCGACTTCCGGTGGTTTTCCGGCAACCATCGCCTACGGCGTCTACTGGTCGGAAAGGGGTTGTGTTGGGTACCCTCGGAACCGGCTCGGCGAGCCCGACCCATCTACGAGGTCGACGCGGCCAACGGAGGTGGCGGCTCGCCGGAAAATGCCTAAAACAGAGCGGCGGCGATGAGGGAAGAATCCGGCCGGCCAGGGCGGCGATGGCCTCCGCTCCGGTCGGGGAAGGCCGCTAGGGGTCGAGGGTGTCGATGCTACCGACCGATCGCGGCGGTGCTGGTCGCCGGTGACGGAATCGGCGACGGAAGCGCACGCGGGCGCGGCGTCGCGGCGTGGCTTCCTCGCGTCGCGGCGGCCCGGTGGGGGCCGGACTTGGTCGGGCCAGCAAGGCGGCGCCGTGGCCGGGCTGGGCGGCGTCGACCGGCGGCCAGGCGGCGTCGGCCGTGGCGGCGGTGGCGCGCGAACAGGGGCGGCGCGGGCGATGGTTTGGGGGAAGAAGAAAGGAAGGGTTGAGGGTGTGTGTGGTGGCAAACTCGTAAATATTACTTGACTCGTCTCTGACTCGAGTCAAGTATAATAACTAAGTCGTATTAAATCCTAAAAAATTCATAAAAATCGGGAAAAATCCCGTAAAAACAAACAAATACCAAACATCGTAATGATATGCTCTAAGACTATCAACCCACCCAAAATGCCCGTAACGCGTCCTAACGCGGTAAACGGCCTAAAACTAATTCTACGATCCATTATATATCATAATAAAAAAGAATGAACTGCATACTCTCATATATTCTGATAACTCATTCTTTTCTGCTGTGTTCATGACGTTATCATTATATACTTGGGTACACATGACCCTCATGGCTCATACACGCGACCGGCGTCGGCTCGGTACACGTGTCCTGAAACTGACTCAACTCGAAAAATAACAGTCGACCCGACCGGTTCTGAATATAAAACCCTGACTCGAATCGTGGGTTTTACAGCGTTGCCGTGCCGCCCCGACCAGGCCCGGCCACCATCGGGCCACCGCGACTCCGGATCGTAGCCGCGCCTAGCGCCGCGGCTGCGTTGCGCTTGCGTCGCCGATTTCGCCGCCGGCGACCGTCGCCGCCGTGATCCAGCTGGTAGCCTCGACACCCTCGACCACCCAGCGACCTTCCTCGACCGGAGCGGAGGCCATCGCCACCGTAGGCCGGCCGGATCTAGCTACCCATCGCCGCCGGCCCTGTTTTAGCCATTTTCCGGCGAGGCTGCCACCTCCGCTGGCCATGTCTGATGCCGTAGACGCGTCGGGCTCGCCGAGCCGGTTCCAATGGTACCCAATACGACTGCTTTCCAGCCAGTAGGCGCCGCCGGCGGTTGTCACCGGAAAACCGCCGGAAGCTGCTGGAAAACCGCCAGAAGCTGCCGAACCTCGGAAAACCGGATTTCGACTGGAATTCACCGGATCTTCCGCGGAGCTCATCCAGTCGATCCCAATCGAACTTCGGACGCCGATGAGTGCCGAATTCGAGCTCCGAGACGCGCGACGGAACCCTAGCCGTCGCCGATTGCCGACGACGTGAGGTATAATTACCTCCGATTTGATTATTTAAAATTGATAATGATTGTTAGCATAACATGTTAGAATTGAGTAGTTGTCATGATGAATGCCAGACTATGAATGAAGTAAAGATGTGCATGATGTGGTTAACAGGGAATGAATAGTAAGTGATCTGATGAAGTAAAGTAAATTTGAGCATGATAATCGAATACGATGTAACTTAGGAAAAATACAATAAAATTGGCATGAATAGGATGAGTTAGAATTATTTTCATATTTATGGTTATTTGACGGTTGATGATTTTGTGTTTGATTGTGTTGAGTTTGATGCATCATTTAGTTAGCGGGCGTTAGTATTTAGTTTTGATGTGTAGGTACGAAGTAGGAGCTCGCCGCCTAGGCGCGATGACACACTTGGAGCTTCTACCAGGTCCGTTTAGGACTTGTCTCTGTTTTATGCTCTTCTATTGTATGTTTATTTTATTATCTGCAGGACGGGTTAAGTGGCGTTTTATCGGATCCCACTTAACTCGGGCCATTTAACCGAACAGTTTTCCGGATTAATAACCCCTCGAGGATGAGATCCATCGAGGATGATTTCGAAAACAAGATCCACCACAAGTTGCCTTCGGGCCTATTATATAAATCCCTACCTAGCCCTATATATATATATATGTAGTTTTCACGTTTTTAGTGAGACGAGAGATGGAGAAACTGACTGCACGTACCATGAGCGGATGCCGTGACAGTCAAAGCGGGCTCTGGATTAGTGCCAGCGGACTGTTCCATTCCCGAAGGATCCTGACAACTCCGTGTTTGAGTTCCTCACACCCGGAGAACGTGGAGGTTTACGGGTACTGTTTAGTACAGCGAATGTCCGGACTTGTGGTTCAAAGGGTACTAAAGGCGACTGCCTGAGAGTACTCGACCTTCGTGCTCAAGGCCAGGAGAAATATGGAGGTAAGGAGAGGGCTTAGGATTTGAGACCAGAAAATGAAGTAAGAAAATGTCGAGAGCGGCATTAGCAGCAGCAGATCAGTAAGTTCGGGATGCTACCGGGTCTGCAGCCCAGTGGCTCCTCAGTTAGTGCCCTTCAGAGTGTTCACGTGGAGTATATGATGTTTTCTTTCATATGAGAGTTTGCTCTCATAGCCAGCTTGTTATAGTTATTTTATTTTTCGGACCAGTAACACTTATTACTGACGTGTTTTTATACTATATGTAGGTAATAATCACAAGTTGGAGGAGCCAGCTTGGACGGAGGAGCACTGCCGTCGCTTGCACACATGTCAGTCGATTGAGTGGTTATATTTTGTTATGATATTATTATATTGATGTGATGGTGTGTAATTTAGTTTGCATGTCATCCATGTAGTATCATGTTAGGATTTTGTGCATTCATCCATGCATGACGAGTAATAATATCTTCTTAAGACGCCGAGATTAGATCCACGTGAGTTGTGTTTGGGTTAGTCGACCTAACCGGGGCCTGAACATGCCGGTTCGATTCACGAGCATGGACAGGATTTGGGGTGTTACACCAAGGCTCCCTACTCATTCACATTTATCCATTCATTTCACAATAAGCAATTCATCCAGACCAACACATCATAATTACCATTCACATAGCATTAACACACCATCATTATACATTACATGCGGTAGGTACATGTGTGTGCGGTTCTGTGTTGCTCCTTCGCAGTCCCGACAGCTTTCATCCCTTGCATTTCTTACCTACATATATATAGAAAAACCGTCAGTAACAAGTGTTACCGCCCCAAAAATAACTAATATCAATCTGGCACAGGAGAACAAACTCTTCTGTTGAATGAAAACCATATACTTCCTCAAGAACTCTCATCAGGGCATGTATGGGAATCGTCGCCATCGGGCCATCGCCCTCGGGTCGACAACGTCCCCCTTTCCTTCTCATTCTCATACCTTGGTCATTTCTTTATCGCTTATGGCATCAAATCTCATTGCTTTTCGCCCTCTACACCCTCCATATTACTCTTGGCCTTGAGCACGAAGGCCGAACACTCTCAGACAGTCGCCTTTAGTACCCTTTGAACTACAAGTCTAGACATGCGTTACATTGCAGTACCCGTAAACCTCCACACTTCTCTAGGTTTGAGGAATTCAAAGGTGGAGTTGTCCGGATCCTTTGGGAACGAAGTGGGTTCTCCCTAGCTCTAGAACCCACTCTTCCATTCATATGCCCTATCTCAAGGTATGGCCATCAGTAACCCTCATTCCATCTCTCACCGGAAATGTGAAGACTATACATATATAGGCCTGGGTTGAGATTTATATAATAGGCCCGAAGGCAACTTGTGGTGGATCTAAATTTCGAAAACTGACAGGAGAGATCTCATCCTCGAGGGTTATTAATCAAAAAAACTATTAGCTAAATGGCATGAGTTAAGTGGGATCTGACAAAACACCCCTTAACTCGTCCAGCACATGATAAATCAAATACACAATAAAATAGCATAAAACAGAGAACAAGTCTTAAACGGACCTGGCAGAAGCTCCAATCGGGTCCTCGCGCCTAGGCAGTGAGCTCGTACTCGGTACCTACACATCAAAATTAAATACTAACGCCTATTTATGATGCAGTCATATATCCTATATTAAGCATACATCCATCACACATCAATCATAGTCACATCAACTCTACGTCAATTCTAGCAAGTCTACTTAGACTAGTTTGCATTAGATCATGATTATTACTCAGTTACCCTAATTAGTTTCTTAGCTTCTATTTTTAACACCACTCAATCAAGCAATTTTAAAATTTTAATAATAAATGAGTGTTATAATCTATGAACTAAAAGACCTTATAACTTATTATTTTTTAAAACTATAACATAAAGCCTTTAGATTATCTCTCTATATTTTGAACACTAAATAGCACAATTTCTGAAACTTGCAAAAGGTACCAACATTATAAAAATATGAATACTATACTAATGAATCAATTATGTCATTTGTTACTTACACAAACCCAACACGTCTACTTGAATTATTAAGTGACAAAGATTAGAGGGATTGATTGTGACAAAGATTAGAGGGATTGATTGACTGGGAGATCTATGATAATAACTGATTAATGAGGGTATTGATATGATGGACCATTTCAAAATGTGAGAGTAGTTATGAACCGGGCCCATGATGGAAGGTGGCCATAAACCGCGTCAATTTGTGTCACGATCCAAAGGAATTGGGCCAGGCGACTCGGTGACCCCACCCTGAGTTTCTTTCTCTTTCATTACTCGGCTTCTTTGACTATACATCACTTTCTTTTCAAATAAATATCATATACTAAAAATAATGATATCAGATGTTGTTGGTAATAATTTTTCTCATATTAATATGTATTACTTTATTGGTCTAATCTTCCAGGCTATAAATATTAATTATAAGATTATATTATTTTCTAATATAAAAAATAATTTATTTTGTTAACTTTTGCTACTTAGCTTGGAGTTATATGAAGTCAATAACCAAATTTATCAATAAAGAGTTCTTTCATAGAGTTTGACACCAAAAATTATAAAATAAAGTTGATTTAGGAATTTTTTGAAGTTAGAAAGGAGTTCAAATAATACAAGTATAATCGGTATACACCACGCGACGTCCAACTTGAGCTCAAATATGATTTACGAGTCCCACAAGTCTTGTTTAGTAATTTTTTAAAATTTTTGGGAGTCCATTTGATTATTTCTTTTTTAGAAAAAAAATAGTTGTTAATCATGTACATATAACATATGTGGGGCTGATGCAACACCAACATAATTAAGATGGCAATTTAAAGGAGTTTTTCCTCATTTTAGAATTTTTTGTCTGAAAAATAAAGGTGTTGTATGCCTAAAACTCACTCAAATTTCTGAAGGAAAATTTAGATAAGAACATAACTACAACATCTCATCAATATCATATGTTTTTTTAAAAAAATAGTTTGGAATTGTATAGAAACATGCTGATGGCTACCCGAAAAGTAAATTATTATGTTTTTAAACAAACAAAAATATTATTGGGCAAGATTGATGACCAATCCGATTGGGTACAAGGGAAATTGGGCAGTTGAAGACATCCACTTTAGCTTAAAAGCCTGTGCTCCTATATTTTTTTATTGATCATATATGTAGAAAAAGATAATGAGATATAAAAGAACATTTTTTTGTGGTGGTGAAACACTTTGGTATTTTAGTTGTCCATAATTAAAATGATGGAATTTGGTTATAATTAATATATAAATTTTAAAAATAGTTATTTTTGAAAGAAAACTTTTAAGTCTACCTATGTATGAATATTATCCCAAAAAAAAAACAATTTTCTATTTTTTTATAATATGCAAAACTTAATAAAAAGAAAAAAATTCGGTAGAAAAGTATTTTTCTTTTAAAAAAAAGAGGTCGAATTTGACTTCGCTCTTTATATGGCTTTTCTGTCGGTTGAGTCGTCCACGACCAAGAGCCATGTCCATGTACCACGGTTTAGAAAACGGGTTCCCATATTCATTTAATATTATATGATTGAGCCTTTTGAACCGTTGGCTTGATTTGTCATATGATCCTTTTGTCTTGGTTGTGATAACCATTTTTTTGCATGTTTGCATGGCTAGTGTCTTTACATATTTTTCTTGTTGTGGAATGTTTTTTTAATTTTTGAAGATGCAAGTTGTTGTTGAAGAATGTGATTACTGTAAAGCTATCGTTGATTATTAACATGTAAAAAGAAAAATCTGATACTCTATGTTCATAACATTGTAGTCATGATGTTATGAGTTTGGTGTGGAATGTGCACTTCTAATGAGTTGATGATGTTACTTTCATCGGCACAATAAGCCATTCAGCATGTTATTATTGCTTTTTATCTCACTAGCCAAGAACCCACGTCTACCGCGGTATACACCAAATCCAATAATAAAAAGAACATATCAATTTTTTTCTTCATTGAAATATCAAAATCCCATATAACTATTTTAGAAATTATTGAATCAGTTTGTTGATAGGCTGTTCTTTCAAAGTTTGCTGTCGGATTTTATCTTGAAAAATTATGTGGAACCATTTGTCAATTTATGTTTCTGTTTCTGATGTATCTATTTATATGTTCGTCATTTTTTAATGTAAATTTGCTTTTGCAGGATACTTTTGGAGTCAGGCAGAGGGAAGGTTCACAAGAAAGAGAGGAATGGGAGGTTGGAAATGAGGGAACAGGGTAATGCTGTTGATCGTTTAAGTGATTTGCCTGATGCTTTACTTGTTAAGATGCTATCTGTCTTGCCTACTAAAAATGGAACACAGACCAGCATATTATCAAGTAGATGGAGATTATTGTGGATGTATCTGTATAATGTGGAGTTTGGCCATCATTCTAGTAGTCGTAAAGTTAGCATTGACAGTGTTTTGGCTCTTCATAAGAGTGCAACAGTCCAGACTTTGTCGATTGTTGCAGACTCCAGAGACGGAGATGCAGCTAGAGTGGATTCATGGATACATTTTGCGGTTGATGGTCACATTGAGAAACTTGGACTTGCAATCTGGGGAGAAACCTAATGTGCCCTGCATGTTACTTCCATGCCTTTTTATTTGTGAATCACTCGTTGATTTGCCTCGTTCATTTAAAGGTTGGATAAATTGAAGAAGTGCATGCCTATTGTAATATATTGAGATGAAGTCCCGATCTGCGCTATTCTCCACCTCGAACTGGGAGAAGGCCCCTAACACCCCTCCCTCGTCCTCCT
>JAURVB010000627.1:0-16401 GCA_033002965.1 Piper betle | reverse complement strand
AACCACTCTATTCATTTAGTCTTTCAATCCTCACCTTCGCTGCCTCCTTCTTCCATCCTCACCTTCTTCTTCTTCGTCTCCTTTCACGTCAGTCTCTGCAGTCAAGGTTGAATGTTGGCGCATTGTTGTCGACCAATGGCAGGGGAGACGCAGGGTGCAATGCCCCATGCATTTGATCCGAGGTACGAGTTTGATGCGCCTCAGTTTTTCGATTTCGACGTCCCAGAGTCGGAGGACGAGATGAGGGCCGCCCAGCTCTGGTTCGACGGGGATCACGTCTATGCTCCTTCGCGTATGTCTCTCCCTTGCAGTGTCGGAATGTTTTTGACCCAGTCCTAATTCTGTTTTGTTTTTCGTGCAGCGTTCATAATGAAGATCAAGAAAGAGATTTTGGTGCAACTCGGGATTCAAGAGGGAAGCGGCTCAAAAGATGGAGTCGAATGTTGTTCGACAGGAGATGCTAATTCAGAAAAACTGGCAATGGTGGGAACTGCACATCGTGAAGAACCGGTGAAGAAAAAATGTTGCATTTATGGTCTTGGTTTTTGTTTACTTCTAAAGAAGAGTGTGTTAAGGTTGTAGTTTTATGATTGCAGGTTGTTCTTGATCATACCTGTGCACCAATGTGTGAAGACGATAAACACAGGTTTGGCTACTTTTCTTGATGAAGGTTTTTGGAAGGGAGGTTTTAAATGGTAATTGTTGTTGTAATTCTTAATATTTTTTTGTGATTTTTGTAGTTTCTCGCAAGATGAATCTCATGCTAAAGACGCCACCAATGAATTGACCAAGAGCAATCATAAGTCATTGTCTAGTGCTAACAAAGGTGAAGAGATTATATTTTGTTTTGCATCAAATAAATATCTTTTGGTTGCAATTTAACTAAGAACATAGTAAACTCTAAATTTTATTATTGGATCTGTACAGAAATGTGCACCCCTAAACTAGCGAACCGAACACCACTTCAATGCAATATGAAGATACCGAAGGAGAAAGAAAATGGCAGCTCTATTCAGAAACCTTCTGCTTTGCAATCCAGAAACATTGCCCAGGTGTTTGACAAGAGTGCAATATCAGCCAAGCCAAAAAATCTGTCCCTCTCAAATGCACGCAAGGGACTTACATGCTCAGCAAGGTGCGTACATTTTTCTCTTCTACAAATTCAATTGTTAGTGTTCCATTTGGTACATGAATTATTCACTAACACCCAGTTGCAAATGTAATCTCAGATCTGTTAAGAAAGCAAGTGATGCAGCTGAAGAAAATCAAGCCATGAAAATTCAAAAGCCGGACGAGGGCAGATCTAGACGGGTAGAATTTCTTGCATAGGATCCTTTACCGCTTATATTTCATAAGGTCGAGTATGGTTGTGATCAGATTAAGGATTTCTTTCAGATACTGGACGTGAAAGCTAGGATTTTTACACATAAATCAACGCTGGGTTTAAATACTGCTAATGATGCATCAACCATCTCAAAGCCCAACAAAAATGAGAACAAGGACTCGTCACAAAAAAAGGTCGGTTTGTCGAATATGTTTTTATTATTTATAGAATATCTAGCAATATAGCAATAGCACTGTGATCTAATCTTTTGAAGATTTATGTCCGAGATCAGGTCAAGGTGAATTCATTTGTATCAACAGCTGAAATGGTGCATAAATTTAACTCAAGCTTAAGAAAGGTCGAACTTCCATACACTAACAAATCCCTAATACATAGTTATTTTTGATAATGTATTTTCATGTCTCACTTACTGAAATTGCTAGGAATATATGTTGGTTTGTTATATTTAGGATCAGGACTATCATGCAGCATTGCAAAGTCGGCCACTTTTAAGATCGACACAGCCTAAGGAGCCTGAGCTACAAACATCGCAAAGAATAAGATCTGTGAAAGTTAAAAGCACAGCAGAGATTGAGGAGGAGCTACTTGCCAACATTCCAAAATTTACAGAAAAGGGCAGCTCTATTCAGAAACCTTCTGCTTTGCAATCCAGAAACATTGCCCAGGTGTTGGACAAGAGTGCAATATCAGCCAAGCCAAAAAATCTGTCCCTCTCAAATGCACACAAGGGACTTACACGCTCAGCAAGGTGCCTTTTTTTTTTCTCTTCTACAAATTCAGTTGTGAGTGTTCCATTTGGTACATGAATTATTCACTAACACCCAGTTGCAAATGTAATCTCAGATCTGTTAAGAAAGCAAGTGATGCAGCTGAAGAAAATCAAGCCATGAAAATTCAAAAGCCGGACGAGGGCAGATCTAGACGGGTAGAATTTCTTGCATAGGATCCTTTACCGCTTATATTTCATAAGGTCGAGTATGGTTGTGATCAGATTAAGGATTTCTTTCAGATACTGGACGTGAAAGCTAGGATTTTTACACATAAATCAACGCTGGGTTTAAATACTGATAATGATGCATCAACCATCTCAAAGCCCAACAAAAATGAGAACAAGGACTCGTCACAAGAAAAGGTCGGTTTTTCGAATATGTTTTTATTATTTATAGAATATCTAGCAATATAGCAATAGCACTGTGATCTAATCTTTTGAAGATTTATGTCCGAGATCAGGTCAAGGTGAATTCATTTGTATCAACAGCTGAAATGGTGCATAAATTTAACTCAAGCTTAAGAAAGGTCGAACTTCCATACACTAACAAATCCCTGCTACATAGTTATTTTTGATAATGTATTTTCATGTCTCACTTACTGAAATTGCTAGGAATATATGTTGGGTTGTCATATTTAGGATCAGGACTATCATGCAGCATTGCAAAGTCGGCCACTTTTAAGATCGACACAGCCTAAGGAGCCTGAGCTACAAACGTCGCAAAGAATACGATCTGTGAAAGTTAAAAGCACAGCAGAGATTGAGGAGGAGCTACTTGCCAACATTCCAAAATTTAAAGCACGGCCATTTAACAAAAAGGTGACCCAATTAGCATTTGTTGTAGCTTGAATTTGCGAATGGACTTTCTAAATTGTTGCCAAATTTTGTTGCACGAACAGATGTTTGAGGCTCCAAAATTGCCTCTAACTCCTAAGAAGACTCCTCAACCCCCAGAATTTCAGGTGAATGAATGTTGATAGATTAATCCAAAACTACATTGTAGTTGTTATAATTACTACCATTGATTATCTTGTGATCTCTTATTATATTGTTATGTTCAATTCTTTGTCAGGAATTTCACTTGAAGACCATGGAAAGGGCTGCTCAAAATTCTGGATCAACAGTATCTCCTTCTCCTTCTGTGTCTACTTCTTATGAGGTCTCATGCTCTTCGACTATAGTTATAAAACATTTACATGGCCAAGTCAATCTTGTGAATTTAACGCAATTTGTTCTTACTGTACAGAACCATAACAAGATACTCAAGCTAACAGAACCAAGGTCACCCCAGCTTGAGACTTCATGTAGGGCACGTCCAATTAAGTATGTGTGAATAGAACAGAATGATTGTTGTTTATTTCGGTACCATCAATTGGTTAACTTTGTATTTGCTTCTAATGTAGGAGAAAAACTACGGAAGAGATGGAGCTTGAGGAGTTAGAGAAGGTTCCTCAATTCAAAGCGAGGCCATTTGATAAGAAGGCAAGTCCCTCACTCCTTTTTCAAACCCATGTTTCTTCCTTCCCGTCAAATTCAAGTTCAATCCTTTTATGTGAATCAACATTAAAGATAAATGAATAACTCGCTGTAGATATTAGAAAGTAAAGGGGAAATCGGATTGACACTCACTTGTAAGCGTCAACCCACTGTACCTCAAGAATTCCATTTTGCAACAGATGAGCGGCTACCTCCATTGGAAACGGTAGAACACATGCTTGAGAAGGTATGTAGCTATACGACTCAGTTCTCCTTGGTTTAGCAATCAAACAAAACACATGGTTGTTTATTTCTTAGTTTTTTCATGTATGTTTAGCTCTCCTTGAATTTAGAATCTCAACGTGATCCGCAGCAGCTTCCTCGGATTACAACACCTAATCCATTCCACCTCCATACAGAGGTTAGATGAATTGATATAGTTTTATTGACTTATTTCGTTTTAATATATCAGAAAAATAAACAAATATTGGCCATTCTTAACAGGAGCGAGGTTTGATCAAAGAAAGGAGGTTTGCCGAAGAGCAGTTGCAGAAGCAGCTTGAAGAGGAAAGAGCAAGAATTCCCAAGGCCAATCCATACCCTTACAGCACTGATATACCAGTGGTAGGTGCCATTCTTTCGAAATTCACCATTTGTGCTAAACTTTGGTGAGGGTTAATTAGATGAGGACAATTGATGTGGTTATTAATTTTTGTACCATTGATAAAAGTGCATTTGAATTTGTGTATATATTCAGATAAACCCCAAGCCAGCACCAAAAGTATGCACTAAACCTGAGGCTTTTCAATTGCAAAGTTTAGTCAGACATGAAGAAGAAGTTCAGAAGCAAATGGAAGAAAGAGAGGATGGAGAAAGAGGAAACGAGAAATAGAATTTTCAAGGCTGCACTAATTATGAAAGAGTATTTTTTTTCTCAGCTAAACTTTATAAAAGTTTTGTAATTATGAAGTATGGAATTCTTAAAACTGACCTTTTCTTTTTCTTGGCGATGCTTAGGGATCTGATTCCATTGCCTCAAAAGGAGAGGATTCCACTAACAAAAGTCCAAGATTTTGTTCTTCATGTAGAACACAGAGCATTAGATAGAGCAGAATTTGATAAAAAGGTGATCAATTGCATTCCTTATTTTGAAGGATTGGAAGGTCCTATTTTATCAGTGAATGTGATAATTTTTTTTCTTTTTTTTATGACACTGTAGATTATAGAGAAAGAGATGATGCAGAAAAGGTTCAGGGAAGAATATGAATTGCATCAAAAGGTACTTGTGCACATGTTTGTGTAGGTATTGTATTATGGTATATTATCCCAAGATATTCTTTATAACATATGCTTAAGGGACCTTTGCAGATTGAAGATGAGAAGGCATTGAAACAAATGAGAAGAACAATGGTTCATCATGCAAGGCCTATTCCCAACTTTGCCAATCCCTTCCTTCCTCAAAAGTAAGCTCTTTGGACAATATATACTCCTCATTCTTTTCACAGCAGTAATGCTGTGTATGTTTGATGAAAGAAATTTCCAAAACTTCTATTTGAGCAGGTCTTCAAAGGAAGTCACCCGAGCCATATCTCCAGAACTGCGTGTTCTCCGTAGAAGAAGACTAGCCACAGTTTCTCAAATGAGATGATTTTTTTTTCATTAGTGTAAAAGCTTGGTTGTAGCCAGGATTTCTTGAACTCCCTACTTCAATGGTAGTTCTTGTATGGTCTTTAACCACTTGTTTTAGAAATGAAAGACATTTTCACAGTGCAATAGCCATTGGAAGTCATATTCTGATAACTTGAGATGATTGTAATGAAACAAATAACCACTTAAATGCAGGTCTTTAACCACTTTTTTTGTATGTAGAAATGAGATTGAACCAAGTAATACTTCTGATCCTTGCATATTTTTATGAACCGAACGAACAAGGAAACTACCATATTTAAGCTTCTGATTGTTCAATATTGAACCTTCGTTTTCGAGATCCTTTCAACTGCGAAGAAACAAAAGTCTCTTCCACGTCTATATATTATTAAAGGGTTTACATTAAATCCATCTAATTAAGTACACAATAACCATTACTCCAAATATAGGTCAAATGCAAACTACCAATTTTGATTACTGTTATTTAAAGTTGTAAACACGTTAAGGGTTTGGGTTAAGTTAATAATATTTGGTTTAATCGGATGAAATCGGATTCAACTAAATTTTAAAATTATATTTTGACCCTATGTTATGTTCTTAAGCAAAATTTTTGTTATTCAGATCTGTTAAAGTGGGTCTTCTATTTGATGAATTAGCCGTCTTTTCTATTATTGACTTCTATTGTTTTAACTTGACAATAGTTATGTATTTATGTGTTTGAGCAGGCTCCTTGGCTCATGTATAGTGAGAGGATCACTGCAATCTAAACAAAATCCATTCACAAGTTTTAATACTTTGTATCATGAAAATATTTCTAATGGTGTTTTGCTGATGCACCTGTTCACTATATGAGGGTTTGAGATCTGTATCATGTTGAATCCCAACAAGTAAAGCTTATAAGCTACACTCAACTAGGCGTGCCACAGGAAAGGAATGCATCATAATTTGATATTCTTACCTGAATGAGGAGGCCAACGTTGCAGTGATTAGTTATCTTCTTGTTGGCCGGGATTGATGTGCATGTGTTTTCAACTTTTTATAATCGTCAGCTTAAGATCTCTTCTTCTGCAGTGATATGTAGTATTGATAATGAATTTAGAACTTTATTTTATTTTTTATTTCGGCAGCATTTGTATCATTCTTCCGTCAATTGGAGTTGTTCGGGTGTTAATAAATATTGTTTGAAGTATTTTGATCTGTCTCGCCAGTTAATCATTTAATAAAATATTATTTAGTGGACGTCGAATTTTGATAAGCATAGCCTTTTGTATCATGAAAACTTTAAAGTTCACAACACAATTCATCAAATTGATAATGAGAGTAAAAGTGCTCAACTCGTACAAATTTTTATTGGGTAAAATATAGTTAAAGTATCATCATCAGCAAGCTTTGTTACAGTGCTCTACTGCTTCTCCCAGACGCAGTAATCTTTGCCGGCGGTAGAAAATTGGTAACCAGGAGGAATGAGATTTTCAACATCATATCTTAACCCCGTTTCAGAATTACCTCCTCATCAACGGCAGCTACATACGGATCCCCATCGGCCGCAATGATCCTGCAATTGCTCTTCGGGTTGATCCCGTTTCTTGCACTGATTGCACTCAGCTTGCTAATCTAATCCTTTAGCCCCCAGTTGAAGAAGTGGTCATAAAACTGTTTACACGATCATTAAATATAAATATATAAGGTGTTGGGACCAATAGGCTTTCAAACGGGACATGTAATAAGTGTTATTGGCCTCTCTTAATCAAAAACTAGCTTAAGAATAAGGTTTTCCCATTAGCCTATATACAAATCACCAATCACCTCTATACATGATGTGGGATAAACCCAACAATTCTCCCCCTCACATTTCATGTCACCCAAATCATCTCCCCCTTACCACATGTAAGGCTCATATGTTATAGTGAAGTTCTAGAAAACTCCAATTTGGGCTAGCCCACCCGAATCTTCTCCCCCTCACCACGTAGTGATGTTCTAGGAGACTCCAATTCGGGCTAGCCCCCTAATTATCTCCCCTCACCACATAGTGAAGTTCTAGGAGACTCAAATTCGGGCTGGCCCGAGCCAACACTAAGCCAACCTGGCTCTGATACCATTTGTTGGGACCAATGGGCTTCCAAAAGGGACTTGTAATAAGTGTTATAAGCCTCTCTTAATCTGAAAGCTAGCTTAAAGAATAAGACTTTCTCATTAGCGTAAATACTAGTCACTAATCACTTCTATATACAATGTAGGATAAAACCTAACAATTTAAACCCAACATAAGGTCTATATATATATATACTCGTAAATAAAAATGTTATATCAATCAAAATTATAAAAAAATGCTTACCACATATGGAATCCCATGATGTGTGAGAATGTAGGCATATCCTTTCATGACCTTATCAGAAGGGAAAGGCCAGTAGTTCTGAGTAGAGCTGGTGTCATGGTTGTCCACAAAAGTGACGGCCTTCTTCGGCCACCACCCAATCAACCCCGGCGGCTTCCCATCCTGGTCTCTCATCCTCCACAGCTCCCCTCTCACCGCCGCCTGCAACACCTCCTTGGTGGTGAAATCGAACGCCCGGCGGCCATCACCCAGTTAGCCAACTCCCGCCTGTGCTCATTCTGATCATACCTCGGATTTGAGCCGTCGTACGCCATCGATGTCCAGTAGTCCCCCACTACAAACTCCAGTTGGCTGGCTTGGATGTGTATCCTGGTGATGTCCGGCGAGTAGCCCTTACTGAAATCGAACCGCCAACAGTCGAAGCCTACGTCGTTCTTGAGCCAGTTGAGCCAGTCGGAGAGCTCCCTTTGCACCCGGGTGTTGAGGTGGTCGATGTCCGGGGTGTTGGAAATTGGACATAAATATATACATGAATCAGGAATTGTATCATATGTTATTATATAAGGTTGGCTAAATTAACTTGATCTATTAAAGTTAAGAGTTATGAGCCATAAATTAAAGTGTAGAATTCAATGTATAGATACATTTTCATAAATTCTTTTTCGTAGTGGGTGGAATTGAATTTATAGAACTAAGGCTATAAATAAGGAGGTTATGATCCTTGAATTCATATCTAGTTTTCGTTCTGGTATCCCATTGTCCAGAACTTTGGTTTAGAAAACTAGTCTTGGATTTGGAAGATCCATAACTGAGAATTCAGGTTTTGAAAACTCTCTTAGTTTTTTATGGCTTTACGTACTCTTCCGCTATTTCATTTATTTAGTTTAATTTACTCGATGATTTGATATGAAATCTAATAAAGTCTATCACAGGGCGCCGCCGAAGTCGTCGCCGGTGTCGAGGTGGCCGGTGCCGCCGGAGTAGGCGGTGTCGCCGCTGCAGATGGAGTTGGGGCCCAGTCGAGGCGCTCGTCGGGGGTGCCGCCTTCGAAGATGCACCACTTGCCCCGGCCGTTTTGGTGCTCGGCGACTCGGTGGTTGATGACTATGTCGGCTATGCACTTGACGCCGTTGTTGTGGAAGGATGCGATCAATGCCTTGAGCTGCTCTTCGTTCTCATACTCGGAGTTCAGAACGTATAATCTCCCGGCATGTAACCTGGTATGTACGTAGCGCATTGCATGCGTGGAAAAAACGACCAGTATTTATATAAAATGTACTTCTCATGCAAAGTGGCCCATGTATAATACGTCGAAACTTTGATAGAACATCCTATAATCTAATTTTGGTCATTTATAATCACATGAATTTTAGAGTTTAAAATTTGTGCTCTTCACATCTTTTCAAGTGGAAAGGAGGAAACTACTTGTCTAATTGATATACCTTGAGGTGCAAGAG
Organism: Piper betle; assembly: GCA_033002965.1. NCBI lineage: Eukaryota > Viridiplantae > Streptophyta > Magnoliopsida > Piperales > Piperaceae > Piper > Piper betle. Next base: position 7,372 of record JAURVB010000627.1, on the reverse strand, counting down.
AGTTGGAGGCAGGAGGGAGCCAAACATGTGTGATACCAGCTTGAGCTAGCTCAGACACATGGTTGCCGAGAAAATTGAACCAGCCTTGTTCTGTTTTCCAGGATTCCCAGTTAAAGCCCTTGGTGCATAACACATAAGCAAAACACGTTAGCTATATGTTCGACTGTCTAAAATGTGACACAAAGAAGCGTGCTATTGGTGATTTGGGCACACCTGGAACAGGATCTGAGAGTTGGTGCTAGTGGGTACCAAGGAGAAGAGAAGAAAGACGCATGAGAAAAAGAGAGGAAACGCCATGTTATCTTCTTATCTTCTCATCTTCTCTTCTCTCTACGTTTGAAGGGCGAACCTTACCATTTCTTGCTGGTCCAGGGACCTTTTGGTAACGAACATAGTTCTGCAACATCGGTGAGACAAGGAGGCCATCAATGTAGCAATATACATACGGCTAACTTTTGCAGACTGCATGTATCTAACCGTTTCCAGCTAAATTTGGTGTTTTGGATGGATCGAAGGTGAAGATGATCGGTGCCAATCAATACTATTTCCAACGTTAATCCGATGCTAGTAGAGATGATTTGAGGGAGGCCTTAGTATACATCTGTAAAATTCACATAGATTGAACTTCACAATTAAGTTTGTATTAGTGACAAACACTTAATCCGCTGATGCCCACTTGAGCAAAAACCAGGGTGGTACTGTACGAAAGTTGTTTAATGTTCAAAATGGGATGGATAACTTTTGGGCTTCTTAGGAAGAAAGAGATTAGTTTGATGCTGGTTTATGGTGATGTCTTGATCATTAATGAATTAGAGTCCGCATTTGTGCAAGCAGAGAAGTCATTGAAAGGTGGAAGGTGAACAATAGAACAACTTCCAAAGTTTGGAGGAGTGATACTTTTTGTAACGAAATGAGGCAAATATGACAAGGCAATTTGTTATCGTATAACAACGTTTCATCATCCATGAGGAATTAAACGAGTTGCAGCATCACATATCAACTGTAACAGAAAACCTGCTATCCATTACCAGTGAGCTACTTTGTTATGAAATGATAAAATCGTCCCCCTGGAAGATAATTGCTTGATGGTATAACTTATAACAGCAAATAAAAAACTTGTTTTGAATAAATTACGGTGCCTAAAACCCCATTTGTGTGTCCATTGAATGTCGTCTGGATGGAAAATCAATTTTCTATCAAAAGGTAGGATATGATTTGTTACTGGCAGTGCATATTGCACTCAGTTCTTTTACAAAATATCACAAAGCCTGATGAATTTTTTTTGAGTAATTACAATGTCACAAATGTGCAAGTAATTTTTACACGGGGATCCTGCACTCATGGAATAGCAACATTCCAAACAGCACGTACAAATCGATTGTTTACAGCAGAAACTCCAAAAAAACAGCTCTTATTTCATCACCTCTAAGATATTTCATAGAATCTGCATAACAGAGAACACGCTTTCTAACAGGTCAAAATGAATCATTTCTTTACTAATGCTGAGAACATAAAGATTTTTTATGGGTAAATGTATGTATAGAAATAATTGAATAGAAGGCGAACAACTATGTATCTCAAGATGTGTCATACACTGTGCAAAAATCAAAGAAGCCAAAATAAAGTTTTGTAACAAATTCACAGAAGTATGATGATCATCATTATACTTCACGTTGCTCATGGAAGCAGCAGAAAAAACAAAGAGTCTACCTGCTGAAACTCCGGCTGAAAACTGGTTGAGATTTTGGCAATGATCACATTGGCCTGAGCACCGAGTGTGCTCTGCATTTACATCTCCACTAGCCAAATTAACAGTCTTACTACCGAAATCGGCGATTAGGCACTTCAGAAAGGCATTAAAGTTGCATTGTCAACTTTTCTGCCTCATTTTCTCTTTATCAAAAGAAGAGCTATCGTTCCCCCCTGTAAAATCAATCGGAACTTGTGCAGGAAGTTTCAATTCCACAAATCAATAGAACTCCACCCAATTTGTTTCTTGATTCCAAGTTCTTTCATGTTTAGCCTAACTGTGGAAGCATCTGACCATCTACCAGATTCAGAATACAAATTGGCTAACAAAACATGGTATCCAACATGGTATACAAAACATGGCTAACAAAACATGGTATCCAACATGGCTACCACATACTATAGCTCATAGATGCTAATTGTGCACATGCAGGAAGAAGAGAAAGAAAGGTTACTACATCAGGATGGATGCCCTGTCCTCTCATGAAATGGAAAACAGATACTGCCTCGCTTGGAAAGCCAAAATGAGCAAATTCTGCTATCAAGGTATTCCAGGTTGAGGTTCCAATTTTACCGGTTCTATCCAATACCATAGTAGTTTGATTCCATTCACCACATTGAGCATACATGGAAATGAGAGAGCTTGCAACAAATTCATCCTTGTCAAGCCCAAGCTGGACTGCGCATTCATGGATGTAGTTTCTTTCTCCCTTGTGTCTTCTTTGAGATAGTGCCTTTATAACTCCAACCAATGTGGCTTTGTCTGGGATGAGTCCATCCCTTTCTTGCAAAAGATGGAAAAGATTCAATGAGACCCTTGGAAACCCATTGTCTAAACAACCATATATCATTGGGTTCCAAGAATTTATATTTCTTCTAGCCATACTTGAAAATATCTGACAAGTAACATCTTGCAACTTACACTTATTGTAGAACTGTAACAAGGCAGAACAAATGAGGCCATATGAGTCCAAACTTTGCCTGATAATACAACCATGTGCTGCCTTTCCCAACTTCAAGTTCAAGTTTTTACAACATAATAATATAATGTTTAAAAAGCTGGTTGAATCATAGAGACATCCTTCATCTTTCATTTCTTGTAAGAGTTTGTCTGCCTCCACACAGGGGTCATTCTGTACGTGTAACGACCCGCGGCCCAAAGTACAAAGTAATAGGCCTAAGTAATTTTGAAAAATGGTTAACCTAAATTAATGATCTATAGTCCATTTTCACTTATAAACATGATCTTCTCCTAGTAGGTGTTAGAAGTAAGACCAAGTTGAGGGATCTCACAATTCACCCACCTTAGAAAATTTTATCCCCGAAATGCTTATACTTGGCCCGTTGGTAGCCTAAGCCCACGACCTTTCTGGCCCGTGATCGGCAGCCTAGCCAACGTCCCCAGTCCAGCCCACCATCTATCACGGAACATCTATCACGGAACCAAGTTACTCAGATACCACCTGTAACATCCCGGCACCATCCCGGCCTAAAGTGCAACGTAATGGACCTAAGTTATTTCTTTAAAATAGTTAACCCAAGTTAAAGTTTTATAGTCCATTTTCACTTATAAACAGGATCTTCTCCCCGTAGGTGTTAGATGTGGGACTAAGTTAACAGATCTCACAGTACGCAAACTGAAAGCATAACATTCCAGGTTAATGCTTCAACAGTTCGGATATTAAAACCTGGAAACATCTAAAAGCATCGTCAATGTTTCCATACTCCCCATACAGAGCAATAAGAGAATTATTTACATAGCCGTTGCAATTATATCCTATAATTAGAGCAAGACAGTGTATACACATAACCTGATCCATAAATCCTCCGAACAATTTAGTAGCTTTCAAAGCTCCCACAAGCGAGTCCAAACTGACCTCCGTCTGAAAAAATCTCATTGCCTTAAAATTTAGCAGAGCTTTCCAAGGATTACTGTTGTTAAAGTGACCATCAATTATGATGTTCCAGGACACAGCATATTTTACATGCATTTGCTGAAACAGATTCTCAGCTTCCTCAACTTGTCCACATTTACAGTACGTAAGCAACATGGAATTTTCTATATAAACATTAGGCAGACACTTGTATTGAAGCAAAAGTTAATGCAATAATTCCCCGTCTGCAATTGAACCATTCCCAACCTGAGCACAAGCATGAAGCACAGTCTCAAGTGTGACAAGGTCAGGATTTACTCCCTGTTCTAACAATGTATGAAATATAACTAATGCCTCATGACCTAACCCATTCTGTACATAGCCACTTATCATGATAGGGGATGATGATGAGTTTTGTGGGTTATGTTGGTTTGTGAGATAATGCTGTTGGTATTGTATTGGTGCTGTAATTTGTGACTCCCAATTGATCATCCTGCGGCATTTAACACAATGTGATATCTCTCAGGACAAATAGTTCTGCGAGGTATGTACCATGCATCCTATGGATCGTCTTGATTGAGCTTCATCAACCATTATCATCCACTTCGATCTTGAATTGTTTTGTGGTCAAGAGTATGATTGTCTTCACAATGTTAACATGCTGGAAAAAATTAGCTTTTTTTGAGTGTGCTATGTCATCGACTGTCAAACAATGAGCATGGAAATAACTAATTGACTTAAAACTAGTAGAAGCGTATGTACCTTTGCCATTAAAACAATTATATGACCTTGCCCTAGCTGCTGCATGTCTCTTCATGTGCGTACCCAGATTGTGGATTGATTTCTTATTGTTGGTTTTGTAAGAAATTGTTGGCACGCAATGGGAATAGAGATTGCCATGTGTGCGTAGGTGAGGAGTTGATGAAAATGGAATCATTGTTCTGTTTGAACTTTGATATACACTTGCATGTATATTTCCGTGTTTGAAGCATGTATTGAATTGAAAATTTGATGGCTATTGCATGCAGGAATTCATGATGAATAGATGAAGATTGCGACAGATCATATTATATTCCGATGGCTGCCATTGTTTAACAGCTCAATTTTGCTGAATTCATTTTATCTCGTATTGTGTTTGTTTGTATACTTGTAGATCATTTCTGATAATATGTTTTGGACTTGTGTAAGCTCTATTCTTATTGGTCAGGAGTTGTTTCTTCTAATAAACCTCGTGTTTTGAATGACTACCAACAGTTGCATCGCCATTACTAGTTGGCATTTTTATCTTCTCGTAGCTAAATCTGGCGCCAGTAAAATGGCATATTAGGTGTGGCTTTTGCAATTTTGTTGGATGCAATTACTCGTTCTTCATTGGTGTTACGTATTTGCGCTCTCATCCCATTTTAGTCGTTTGGGTTTTGTCTCTAATATCGAAGATATGTTATAGCATATACTGTAGGTTGTTCAGTTATAATAGAAAATATTGTATAATTTTTTTTAAAAAAATTGTAATAAGAATAATAATAATTTGAGAAGCGTTGAGGTGAGCTTAGGATAGAAAATTTTTTTGCCCCGAACATTGATCCGGGCTATCCGATTACAAAGATGACTTAAATCTATTATTTAAAAAAATTTAACTTTTTTCTGAGTTATCCGATTATAAGGACGGTTTATATTTATTATTAAAAAAAAAGTCGTCGAGAGGTCTTGCTAGTTGTGCTGACCAAATCTAGTTGTGGTCGGATTGGGCCGCGCGGGCAAAGGTTGAATGTTTTTTTTTTTGCGTTGCCGAATTTGGCCGCCACCGGCTGGGTCTGGCTGCCGCCGGCTGGATCTGGCATTCTCTTGACAAAATCTGATCAAGGGACGGCTAGGTCCTACTTGCGATAGACAGACCCAATCACGTAGCAAAAAAAAAACCAAACTTTATGTGGTCGTAGCCCTGCCAGGGGTGCCCCTCCTCCCAACACCCCTTCGACCCTATTGTCCTGCTACCCCAAGGGGTGTTTGTGGCGAGGCAGGGGCGTCTAGCGGCAGGGGAGCAGGGAGGAGGGGTGTTTGCGATTGGGGCAATAGGGTCAAGGTGGAGCGCTGCAGGGAGGAGGCCCAGGTGGGACGGCGAGGTTGAGGTAGAGTATGGTGGGGTATCGGCTATAGTAGGATGGCGGCCATTGGCGTCGGGAGATTTAGTTTTTTTTAAAAAAAGTAATAGATATGGGTTGTCCTTATAATCAGACGGCTCAAATCAAAGTTCAGGGCAAAAAAAATTACTACACCGTGTTAAAGAACTCTTTACCCTAAAAATTTTTATTTTTATTTTGCATGGGATGGTCGTGACCTTGCTCGCTACACGCAACCTGTACCCTAGCGAACCCAGTCTGGTCTGACCTTGCAGTGCAAAACCTAGCCTGACCCGACCGAAAGTAAAACAATCTGGTCCAGTTCAATTTATTTTCCAGCCCACTGGCTTTTAACATTTACGATGTATTGGAATGGTTTTTTTTCTAATTTGAAGAGTACACTTTTAGGCAGTAAAGGTGACGAAAAATCCACTTTATTTAAAAAATATTAAAACAGTGGATTGTGTAGATTAACTCATAGTTTTACATTGAACCAGTGGAATCACATAAAAGATAGCGTGTGTTGTGTTGTGGTTAATTTTTACGTTTTTTCGAGCACTTATCCCGGGATTACACTGTAAAAAACCGCTAATTAATCTTCTCTTATAATTAACAATCCATTAAAATTTTAATACTTCATCTATTTATGAATAGAGAAAACCCGCGAACTTGGTAAAGGCCCATCCCCCTACTATTTAAACCACTCTATTCATTTAGTCTTTCAATCCTCACCTTCGCTGCCTTCTTCTTCCATCCTCACCTTTTCCTTCTTCGTCTCCTTTCACGTCAGTCTCTGCAGTCAAGGTTGAATGTTGGCGCTTTCTTGTCGAGAAATGGCGGTGGAGACGCAGGGTGCAATGCCCCATGCATTTGATCCGAGGTACGCGTTTGATGCGCCTCAGTTTTTCGATTTCGACGTCCGAGAGTCGGAGGAGGAGATGAGGGCCGCCCAGCTCTGGTTCGACGGGGATCACGTCTATGCTCCTTCGCGTATGTCTCTCCCTTGCAGTGTCGGAATGTTTTTGACCCAGTCCTAATTCTGTTTTGTTTTTCGTGCAGCGTTCATAATGAAGATCAAGAAAGAGATTTTGGTGCAACTCGGGATTCAAGAGGGAAGCGGCTCAAAAGATGGAGTCGAATGTTGTTCGACAGGAGATGCGAATTCAGAAAAACTGGCAATGGTGGGAACTGCACATCGTGAAGAACCGGTGAAGAAAAAATGTTGCATTTATGGTCTTGGTTTTTGTTTACTTCTAAAGAAAGAGGTGTGTTAAGGGTGGAGTTTCATGATTGCAGGTTGTTCTTGATCATGCCTGTGCACCAATGTGTGAAGACGATAAACACAGGTTTGGCTACTTTTCTTGATGAAGGTTTTTGGAAGGGAGGTTTTAAATGGTAATTGTTGTTGTAATTCTTAATATTTTTTTGTGATTTTTGTAGTTTCTCGCAAGATGAATCTCATGCTAAAGACGCCACCAATGAATTGACCAAGAGCAATCATAAGTCATTGTCTAGTGCTAACAAAGGTGAAGAGGTTATATTTTGTTTTGCATCAAATAAATATCTTTTGGTTGCAATTTAACTAAGAACTAGTACACTCTAAATTTTATTATTGGATCTGTACAGAAA
>JAURVB010000626.1:0-28361 GCA_033002965.1 Piper betle | reverse complement strand
ACACAGGAAAAAGATTTCTTGCCACAAGAGTGGCAACAAGGAGTATGTAGAGGTACTTAATTTCTTCATCATGTATTTCATTTGTTGCGTTTTTATATATGCAGAAGTCCAATTTATCAGAGAAATAATAAAATTTAGAAAAAATATATGGTTATATATTTAGTACAGTGTGAAAGTGTAATTGTGCTATTTTTAATTATTAAAATGTAAATTATATTTGTTAGTGTTGTGGTTAGAATCTACGTGCTACTTGGTCAGAAGATTAATAGCTGTACTACTTCTTGCATTTTTTTACCAGACCGAATTCACTACAAGTGTGGCTTTTGCATTACTTCATTGATCCTGTCGTACGCCCACAAATACAGATTGGGCTTTGGAAGCCACACTCACCTGCCTAAGATCATCAGATTTCATCAGTTGAAAGCTGGAAAGCAACTTAGTCTGAAATACCAATAATTCATTCATCCTAGAAGAACACTAATTGTAAGCATACAGACAACACCTCCCGAGTCCGGATATTTGTAATGCTTCTTCAGCAACGCATTCGGAGAAGTCTTGTCAATTATTTTTCTAGTCACTGAAGGGAAGAGTGACTGTGAGAGTGAAGTTAGATGTTATCATTTGAAGAAGAATCTTACATTTCTTTGAGGGAAAAAAAGGAGATTACATTGAATTTGTCTATTATTAGATGTTAATCATGCAGTTCTTACACTTTCTTACAATGTGATGGACCTTGAGATTCATGACATGAGTTGAGTATGGGCAACTAGTAAGCTGTCTACGAAGCAGCTTCTAGTAGACTAACTTAGCTTTCATTAATATCTTGTTTGCTTTTCTTACTTCCCTTCCTCTCGACCGTATATTTACTATCTAATGAAGGGAAAGAGCAGGCTTTTCTTGGTGGCATTGCAAGCCATTGGCTGCTTTTTTGTGATGACAATGCTAATGCTTGATAAATTGGACGACGATATTTAAAAGATCTCAAATTTATTGATCCTTCTATTGACTTTTTTTTTCCTGAAAGAGAACCTCCTATTCTATTTAAGGAATATCCGAACAAGGTCCTATTATCGGAACATGAGATGTGTGTGCCTGTGAGTTTTATTTTTCTTTCCGCTGAATATTCAAAACAATTGGGCAATTTGATTAAAATGGTATAAAAGTTTGAACCGTATTGAATTTAAAAGTTGTATGTAATATATTAGGTACAATCAGGTGGTACAATATCGTATTTAAAATTATGCTAAAGCCACTTTATTCAAGTTGACTTCATCCCCAAACTAGTTAGCTCAAGTATATATTTTTGTAATTTAGTTTGAGCGGAGTCGATTAACAAATAATTGACTTCAAACCTTGTTTATTTTGTGGTGTGGAGAGAACCCTGGCAATACTTGGTTTATCTAAATACAATTCACAAGTCATAACTATAAATATTTATTCAAATTAATTTCTAACAAACTTTGGTTAATTTGAGCTAAGTCAAAACAGGCAAGAGTAAAAGAACAAAAAACAATTAAAAGTAAATAAAAAGATAAAATAAAAATAAAATAAGGCAAATATTTATGTTATGGAAAACAGGGGTGACTCCTCTGATGCACGGATCGGCCGATTCTGTGCGGAATCGGCCGATTTAAATCGGATCGGCGTCGCGTCGATCCGATTTCGGGGCCGAATCGGTCACTGAATCGCCCGAGTTCGGCCGATTCCGACCGATTTAACTCGCAATCGGAATCGGTCGATTTAAATCGGAATCGGGTTTTTTTAGGAAATTACTAAAATACCATAGGTATGATTTTTATTAAATTATTTAAGTATGGGTAAAATGGTAATTCTGATTTAAAAACCTAAAATCAAACCCGCTCCCCCCACACCGCCGCCGCTCGTCCGCCCGCCGCCGCCCTGTTTCCTCCCTCCGCCGTGAGTCCCCGACTCCGGGCTCGCTGCCGACCGGGCTGCCGACCTCGTCGCCGACCTTGGCGCCGGACCGAATCGGGCTGTGACGCACGAATCGCTGCCGACTTCGGGCCACCGACTGTTCGTCCGACCGCGTTGCCGACATCCTCCGACATCGCCGCCGCGAGACTCGCTGCCGACCGGGCCGCCGGCGGCGGCGGGGGGTTAAGAGCGGAGGAGGGTGGCATTCTCGTAATTAAAAGTTGACTCGAGTCTAACTCGAGTTAAAAATAATAATTAATTCTAAATAATTTTAAAAAATCTTAAAAAATATTTAAAAATATCATAAACTATAATATACAGAATAATATCAAAATAACATCAATACCTAATCTTAATATATTTATATTATGAATTGTCAAATTATTATATATGACCGATTAAATTAATTTGGACCGATTCAACTGAACCGATTCTTGGTCGATTCAGACCGATTCTGATTCCGACTCCCTGGAAAACCGTTTCTGATTCCGATTCCGATTCATGCAACCATGGGTGACCCCTCAAAACCCTACCCCTGCCCCATTGGTTCGGTTTTGAACCCACCCACCAAATTAACTGAACTTCACTCGGCCTCATAATTTTGTCACTGAATCCGAACCGAATTACTTTTAAAACAAAATTAAACTGAACCAAATTATTAATTTAGTTCAGAAACTGAATAATCGAATAACATCATTTGTAAAACCCGGAGAATAATTAGGTTATTTTATCTTGAAATAAATCTTAAATATTATTAAATTAATTTAATTTAATAATATTTATGAATTATTTCTAATAAGCTTTATTTATTATTTTTTGTATTTCGTTATTATAAAATGTGTATATATTTATGATTAATTTATCATAACCTTTTATTTCTTTATTTTTGTCAATTTCACATACCAAACAATGTCTATATAAATATATCATTCTCAACCCAAAAGGAATGGAAATTGTGTGAAACAATCACCTTTGTTAAGTTTTTTTAATACAAATAGTTTTGAAGTTTGTCAAAATTCATTATTGAAGGTAGTTGCATGTCGACATATCCATACGTTAATGATATTTTGAAGTGCATATTTTTTATATTAAATTATTACTAGAGTTTTAGTTTAATTGAGTGGTCATGAATTACCATGTTGGCCCATGCACCAACACTTATATGTATTGTATGTATACTTTTCTATATTACTATACTTTTAGTTTGATTTAATGGTCATAGGTTATCATGTTAGCCCATGCACAACACTTATATGTATGATCCTACTAGAACGAGCATGTTACAATCCACTAGATTTCAGTGCATGTTTATGCTTATGTATGACTAGATTTCAATAAATATTTATGCTTATGTATGGCTAGATTTCAGTACATATTTATATTTATGTATGATACAGACATATTACAGTCGAATAGGTTCTGGTATATATATATATTTATATATGATACGGGCATGTTATCGTGGACTAAATTCCGGTACATGTATATGTTTATATATGATATGGGTATGTTATTATCGACTAGATTCTGATACATGTATATATTTATGATATTATTTGTTCCAGCGAATTGTGTGGGCTACTCATTATGTGTTATGACACAATATATATAATTATAAATGTATGTATTATTGTGTTATATATTGTGCGTTAATTGTTCATGAAATTTGTACGATAATAATTAAATTATTAAATTTATAAAATTTTAACATTGTACTTTGGTCTACCACTAAACAAAAAAATTAGAATATTATACCATTTAAGTTATAAAAAAATTATTTAATTATTTAATTAAATTTATATCATTATTTTAGTAAACATAACCCATTAATAAGTAATTTCAATTGTATATAATTATATATCATATTACATAAACAAAATTTAATCATATAAATAACATAATTTTATATTAATTAAGATAAAATATAAATTTTTGAATTTGTTTAAACTTGATCTTCAAAGTTCGCTTCCTTTTTAATCTTTTTTTAAAAACCAATTTATGAATGTAACGCTGTTGATTCTTTTTTCGTATTAATTCGTTTAAATCGTGGTTTCTTTTTGCTGTACATGTTGGGTGGTTTGATTCATATATCTGACATAATACTGGGACTTAGTTTGCTTGTGTTCAAATGAATGTTCAGGACTTGATTTTTTTAAACCCTATGTATATATGAATAAAGATGAATTTGATTATTAGGTGAAGATGCAGACTTCCTGCTAATTGATATTGATTTTTCCTTGGGAGATGGTTTGTTTATAGCTAGCTACTCTTGTAATCTGATGTGCTTTGATCAATCCCCACTAGGTTTGGTGTTTTTTTTTTTACAAAAAAAATTAGTTAGGTCTATTTATATTTGTAATGCGGGAAGGGTTTCCTGATGTGACTGCGAAGTTATGAAAGATTCAATTGAATTCTGAGTAAACTGATGCCGGAGCATATATTAGGAATGTGCTAGATTTAGAATTTCTTTTGTAATAAGCCATAATATTAATTTCTTTCTTTAGGATTCATAAACTGTAAAGCACTTACAGCAAAGAGCTTCTTACTTTTCTTGTGAGGACGTGATGAAAATTTACGATTTACGTGCAGGAGTCTTGTCCATCGATTAAGAATATCCTCATCCTTGATTCTGAAGGAAAGCGAGTTGCAGTTAAGTATTATTCAGATGATGCCCACTCTTAATACTAAGCTGGCTTTTGAGAAATCAGTTTTTACCAAGACCCACAAGATCAATGCAAGGACAGAAGGTGAAATATTTGCACCCATATCCACGTTGTTCATGCAGTTGCATTTCCTTTATTCTCCATTTATTAAATTTTCAAGCAAAGGAAATGGTGGTTCCTTATTATAAACGTTAAACCATTAATTCTGAACTTAATGCCTGTGAGTAGCTGAAGAAAGGCAGACCTGTTGACATTCTGGTCACAAAGATGTTCTTTCCCAATTGTAATCTGGGAATCAGTAAAAACAGATATAGAATAGGGAGATAATTTATGGTGTTATAGTGGGAGGACTAAGCTATACTGAGTATGCAGTTGTTTTCGATTCGGCTGTCGGTGAAGGTGATAAAATTTGATGTTGTGATAATTCTTTTGGCATGGGATATACACTAAAATACTCCATTGAAAATAACGTTGGCTCCACTTCTTTTTTTGGTTATCAGTGAAAATAAATGGCACAATCTTCTCCATTATTATCTCAATGTAGTTGTCATTTGTACAATGGTTTGGAAGATCCAAACCTGAAAATAGTGGTATTTGCTTGTCTCTTCTCTAGCTATGAGATTCAGTTGTCATGGATGCTAGAGACTAATATGGCCTCCCCCTTCGGTTGCCGGCCTCACGAGATTATCCTCATACTTATATACTTCAAGGGAATAATCTTTATTTATTTATAATCACATGTAGTTTAGGATCCATGTCCTCCACACTTTTTTTGGTACTAGGTGGATGAGTGTGTTAACTAATCTTTCATTGTGTATTAATTTTGAGGGTATTAAATTCTGTTCTTAAAAACATTGTTGTTGGAGTCTAGTGTGTATATTGTCCTGCCTTGTTTATGTGTAGTGTGTGAAACATACAGTTGGCTTTACTATGTCGGTATCTTGATGGCATTATTGTTGAAATTGAGTGCGTGTATTGATTGGACTTGCTCTTTTATGTGTAGTTTGTGAATCATACAGTTGGGCTTAGCGTGTGCACTTTTATATATGCTTTTATACAAATCCATGAAAGAAGACGTGGAATTTTCTCTGCTGCCAATTTTATGAGTGATGCAACTATTTATTTATTTTACAGCTGAAATCACCATGATTGAAAATTATATCGTGGTCTATAAGTTTGTTCAGGACCTGCACTTTTTTGTTACTGGTGGTGATGATGAAAATGAGCTCATCCTGGCCACTGTTCTTCAAGGGTTTTTTGACGCTGTTGATCTTCTGTTGAGGTGCTTTTCTTTCCGTTTTGAATAGTTGACATATTTTTAGTTCGTTAATGTATTGTGTGACCTACTGATTTTTTATGTAAGCTGAATTGTGATCCGTTGCCTGTATTTTCAGAAATAACGTTAACAAAAGGACAGCACTAGAGAATTTGGATCTCATTTTTTTATGCCTCGATGAGATTGTTGACGGAGGGTAGGGAGTAATTATTGTTTTTTTTAAATTGTTTATATTTTATGTCATTTACCTTTGTAGATGTGTGTGTGTATAAATATATATTTAAGAAAAGTGACAAGAGTGAAAAATTGAGAACTTTAAGAACTCATTTTTAGAGTGTTGAATGTGAGTTTTTTATAGTTTATTTTAGTTTTCAATTAATTGAACGCCAGATGTGAGTTTGACCGTGCAGTCTGGACTTTATAGTCCTTCAATATTATAACCAGGGAGGAAATTATAATTGTAAATGATCGTATGTTATACTGTGATTTTTTTATACACAGGATCATCCTTGAAACTGATGCCAATGCAATAGCCGGAAAGGTTGCGAGCAATGGGATAGATGGAAGTTCTCCATTGTCCGAGCAGGTGACTACTTAAATTAAACATTGCTTTTACTAATGTTCATTTAGCTTCTAATCCATGTTTCCAAAAATTACTGATTATAGGCTGCTAAGGTTTTATTCTTTGGCGTTATTTTGCAGCTCATATCCCAAGCCTTTGCCACAGCACGGGAACATTTCACGAAATCTCTTCTCTCATGAAGCATATAAATTGGAAAATAATTTTGATCGTTTTCCAAGCTTTTTTTATATTGTGAAAATTAGGGTTTGTTCTATCTTTGCGAGATCGAACTAATAATGGAAAATATATTTCCTAATTATACTTAACATGATAAACAATACGTGGCTATATGCAGACTAAAGCAGCATGTTTGGAACTATTATCTGCCCCAATCTGTGAACCTTGTTTTTAGTATTTATGCTCCAACATGGCATTCAGAGGATACAAATTGGTGCGTTATTATATATTATTTGTTAACATCCATTGACAGAATTTGCAGGGGGTAAAGCGACCGCTAACATCACCTTACATTTGCCCGTGTAGACTAATCAAATCATCCCGAGCTTTTTCCCGGTAATTCTTGGAAGAACTATGAGAAATTGACAATCTTTGGTTTGTGGGCCGGGTCTTTGATGGTTTGTGGGCCCAGTCGTTGCACGCTTCTCCAAAGTCTTTAGTTTTCCATTTCAGTGCAGGAAACATATGTGACTTGTCGGGTCATGCTCCTCGTCTTTCTTTTTCTACTTAGCCTTGTTTTTTTCTTTAAATAATAAAAAAGAAAGTAAAGAAAGATAGAAAGATAATGTGGGGGGTTTTCCTCGCTGTCGGTCATTGACTATTGTTCATGAAAGGATAAGGATGGTGTTACGATAAGGATAACGTCGGTCATGACAGAATCATGATGTCATTCACGATAATGCCTGCGAAAAAGACTGCAGGTCACGGGTGGTGTTACTTTTTGCTACTCGACAATACCTGCCAAAAATACAACCCCTCCTGAGTCATGGTCATTTTTTATTAGCATAAAATGTAGTAACTTTTATTATTTTAATTTAATCAGGTATTGGGTTAGTAGACTAAATTAAATTTCAACGTCCTGCAAAATAATGGAATCCTCACCCACCTCTTGTCATACAATTTATTGCGTTTGTTTGTGCTGTACATGTTGGGTGGTTTGATTCATAAGCCATATTATTAATTGCTTTCTTTATGATCTATCCGTTTGTCCCTAGTTATCCTACATCATAAACTGTACAGCACTTACAGCAAAGCGCTTCTGCTTCTTATTCTTCTTGTGAGCGCATGATGAAAATTTACGATTTACGTGCAGGAGTCTTGTCCATCGATTAAGAATATCCTCATCCTTGATTCTGAAGGAAAGCGAGTTGCAATCAAGTATTATTCAGATGATTGGCCCACTCTTAATACTAAGCTGGGTTTTGAGAAATCAATTTTTACCAAGACACACAAGATCAATGCAAGGACAGAAGGTGATTAACTTGCATTTATATCCACGTAGTTCATGCAATTGCATTTCCTTTATTTTCCATTTATTATATTTTCAAGCAAAGGAAATGGTTCCTTATTATAAACGTTAAACCATCAATTCTGAACTTAATGCCTGTGAGTAGCTAAAGAAAGGCAGACCTGTTGACAGTCTGGTCACAAAGATGTTCTTTCCCGATTGCAATCTGGGAATCAGTAAAAACAGATATAGAATAGGGAGATAATTTATGGTGTTATAGTGGGAGGACTAAGCTATACTGAGTATGCAGTTGTTTTCGTTTCGGCTGTCGGTGAAGGTGATAAAATTTGATGTTGTGATAATTCTTTTGGCATGGGATATACACTAAAATACTCCATTGAAAACAACGTTGGCTCCACTTCTTTTTTTGTTTATCAGTAAAAATAAATGGCACAATCTTCTCCATTATTATCTCCATGTAGTTGTCATTTGTACAATGGTTTGGAAGATCCAAACCCGAAAATAGTGGTATTTGCTTGTCTCTTTCTCTAACTATAAGATTCAGTTGCCATGGATGCTACAGACTAACATGGCCTCCCCCATTAATTGGTTTGCTTGCCACATGTGAAGGTTTATTTGTGCGGTACATTATCTTATATATACTTCAAGGGAATAATTTTTATTTAAGATCCATGTCCCTGACACTTTTTTTAACACTAGGTGGATGAGTGTGTTAGCCAGTCTTTCATTGTGTATTGATTTTGAGGGTATTAAATTCTGTTCTTAAAAACATTGTTGTTGGAGTCTAGTGTGTATATTGTCCTGCCTTGTTTATGTGTAGTGTGTGAAACATACAGTTGGCTTTAGTATCTTGGTATCTTGATGGCATTATTGTTGAAATTGAGTGCGTATATTGATTGTGCTTGCTCTTTTATGTGTAGTTTGTGAATCATACAGTTAGGCTTAGCGTGTGCACTTTTTTATATATGCTTTTATACAAATCCATGGAAGAAGACGTGGAATTTTCTCTGCCTGCCAATTTTATGAGTGATGTAACTATTTTATTTATTTTACAGCTGAAATCACCATGATTGAAAATTATATCGTGTCTATAAGTTTGTTCAGGACCTGCACTTTTTTGTTACTGGTGGTGATGATGAAAATGAGCTCATTCTGGCCACTGTTCTTCAAGGGTTTTTTGACGCTGTTGATCTTCTGCTGAAGTGCTTTTCTTTCCGTTTTGTATAGTTGAAATATTTTTAGTTCGTTAATGTATTGTGTGACCTTCTGATTTTTTATGTAAGCTGCATTGTGACCCATTGCCTTTATTTTCAGAAATAACGCTAACAAAAGGACAGCACTAGAGAATTTGGTTCTCATTTCTTCATGCCTCGATGAGATTGTTGACGCATGGTAGGGAGCAATTATTGTTCTTCTTTTAAATTGTTTATATTTTGTCATTTACCTTTGTAGGTGAGTGTGTATAAATATATATTTAGGAAAATAATTGAGTGAGCAGTTGAGAATTTCAAGAACTCATTTTTATTGGATGTGAGTTTTTTATAGTTTATTTTAGTTTCAATTAATTGAACGCCAGTTGTGAGTTTGACCCTCCTTCAATATTATAACTGGGGAGGAAATAACCGTAAATGATGGTATGTTAAACTGTGATATTTTTGTACACAGGATCATCCTTGAAACTGATGCCAATGCAATAGCCGGAAAGGTTGCGAGCAATGGGATAGATGGAAGTTCTCCATTGTCTGAGCAGGTGACCACTTAAATTAAACTTTGCTTTCACTAATGTTCATTTTAGCTTCTAATCCATGTTTCCAGAAATTACTGATCATAGGCTACTAAGGTTTTATTCTTTGGCGTTATCTTGCAGCTCATATCGCAAGCCTCTGCCACAGCACGGCAACATTTCACGAAATCTCATCTCTCATGAAGCATATAAATTGGAAAATAATTTTGATCGTTCTCCAAGCTTACTTTATCTTGTGAAGTTGAAAATTATGGTTTGTTGAATCTTTGCGAGATCGGAACTATTATCTGCGCCAATTTGTGAACGTTGTTTTTAGTATTTATGCTCCAAGATGGCATTCAGAGGATAAAAAAGGAAAGAAAGATAGAAAGATAATGTGGGGCTGCTTCTATGAAAGAGATTAGCTGTCGGTCATTGACGATTGGTATTGAAGGATGTTGTTTCTCAGACAAGCCATGGCCCATTACTTTTGCAAAGACCACAGAAAAAGACTACAGGCCACTGGTGGTGTTACTATTTGCTACTCTGCGAAAAAATCAACCCCCTGCTGAGTCATGGTCATTTTTTATTAGTATAAAATGCAGTAACTTTTTATTATTTTAATTTAATCGGGTATTGGGTTAGTAGACTAAATTAAATTTCAATGTCCTACAATGTATTGCATTTTTTTACTATACATGTGAGAAAATCTACCTCAAGTCATTTTAGAAGTTGGAGTTGGCTCACCCCAATTCCATTGTAGAAACTACCACATTTGTCAATCCTCATCTTTATAAGAGTCCTTGTAACAAGCGTTCCCTGTACCAACCAGCTAGCTCTAATACTAGTTCCTCACACATTGGCAGTTGCACTTCATATTTCTGGCACGTCCCATGGCTACCACCAACTTCCCTTCACTGGTACTCACCATAAATATCTTCATCGTCCTTTCCGTCATCGTCTGTGTGTCCACGGCCGCTGCCGGCAAGCCACGCCCCACATTCCATTACCGGAAGGAGAAGCTGAGCCACTTACACTTCTACTTCCATGACACAATCAGCGGGCGCCAGCCCACGGCGAAGGAAGTGGCCAGAGCCAGAACCACCGTCTCTCCCATCAGCTTCGGCGAAGTGATGATGATCGACGACCCCTTGACGGTGTCACCGGATCCAAAGTCTAAGCTCCTGGGAAGGTGCCAGGGGATCTACGCTTCTGCCTCACAACATGATGTTGGCCTCCTTATGGTAATGAACTTTGCGTTCATTGCTGGGAAGTACAATGGTAGCAATCTTAGCATCTTGGGCAGGAACGCCATCTTCTCGGAGGTGAGGGAGATGCCGGTGATTGGTGGCAGTGGGCTTTTCCGGTGGGCTCGAGGCTACGCTCTGGCTCGGACTCTATCTATCATATGAGACTTGTAGTGGTTATCGCGTTTCTTAAATTGAGTTAAGATGCAATAACTCTCAAAAGGTACTTGGGTGCCATATTATCATTAGTCAAGGCTATCCAAAAGCCAAGACTAACACATCAGTTTTGATTTTTGTGTTTTTATAGTTTTGTTCATGTCACCCTTGTTCAGTATTAAACTCGGTATCTATATTTCTGTTAAGTTAACTTACCAAGGCTTACATGTAGGTCACATGGTAATTAACTTAGTCAAGTTTTCATATTGTGTACTAATTATATTAATCTACTAGAACTTACAATTAAGTCCGATGAGTAGTGTTAATTAGTAAATCAGTTATCAATATCAATAAATAGGTTTTATATTATATTTAGTGTATTAGTTATCATGGTATGTACAAATATACATTTTCTGTTTACTCATTAGGGCTAATATTTAATTCACTATCATATTTTCATGTTGAGCAAGTTTATCAATCTCTAAATAAGTCATATGAGTTGTGCTAACCAGTTTATCAGACTCATATTGTATTCAGTAGTGAGCAGGCATGTTTGCATGTTTGCAAGTAAGATATTATTAGGAGCGATGGGATGGATAATTCTTAGCACTTATGAGTCATATTTTCATGTTGTGCAAGTAATCAATCTATAAATAAGTCATATGAGTAGTGCTAACTAGTTTATCAAACTCATATTGTATTCAGTAGTGAGCGGGCATGTTTGCATGTGTGCAAGTAAAATATTATTAGGAGCAATGGGATGGATAATTCTCAGCACTTAAGAGTTTATTCATCACTTATGAGTTTATTTATCTGTTATTTTGCATGTTTAGGATAACATTTTTAGTAGACTTGTGTTGAAAGGCACTCAATGAAGTATGGCTTTTTACTTTGAGTTTTATATGGATACAAGTGTTGAACTGGCTTAGTAGGTGTAACACCCCGATTTCGGTTTACTTAAAAATCGAATCATAAATGTTACGATTGAGTGGAGTCATGTTTAAAGTTATTAGTCGGTACGGCTCGATCAATGAAATAGATCGAAACAACCTTCTTGGTGTCATGAGAATGGAAGACATTATTAAATAGGCATTATAACACATCAATTATAAATAAAAGTAAGAAAAGAAATTAAATGTGTTGATATAAGATTTGCAAGACCTATATATATTATATGAAAACCGTCAGTAATGAATGTTACTGGTCCGAAAAATAACTAATACAAATTGGCAAATGGGTATTTTATTACCCACGAAAACTTAAGAAACTTCAAAATTGCCTCACATTGGGTGGTAAGCAAACTTACTTAAGCAATTGTTGGCTCATATGCATGGCTCATAATCATATTCATACATACAAACAACGCTTACGCTCTCACACCTTTCATATCACCCGCCACGGTACTCGAGTGGCAAAAGGAACAGTTAAGTTAGTGCCACAATTTTTGGAAATGCGTTGCATTATGCAGTACCATCATACACCGCACTATCTCATAGTTTGAAGGAATACTAGTGCGATTCATACATATCTCCATACCGCTCGCTCTCTTATTCATGAAATCCATAAAAATGCGTGTACTCATATAATATGCTTATGAAAGAAGCTTGTATCATATATTTCTGGAGCTTCAGTTCGAAAACCAACAAGGGATGACATCCTTGTAGTTTTATTAAACATGCGAGAAAACACGGCTAAATAGCCGGACATCGGAGGGATTGCAATAAAACGCTGCTGATGTCACCTTATGTATAAAACACGATTAAACTCAACAAGCAAGGACTCAAGCAGGAGGGAGAGTCCTACGGACCTGTGGTCCAAGCTTCAAGCGTATCTACACATCTATAACGAGCTCGGACTCCGAAGCCTACATCGGAACCCACTACTAATTAAAATACTAACATCTCTATACGATGCATGCTCGTGGTGTGTGCTCATATCATCAATACATCCTAATAAAGAAGATAATGCTAACAAACGTATTACTAAACATACTGGCATGCAAATCAAGATATAATAACAATGAATAAACAAATAAATACGCACATAAATAATTAAGTAAATAATAAATACATAAACATAAATAATATCATAATCATAAAATAATCATATAATTACTGTAACACCCCAAATCCGGTTCACACTCGTGAACCAAACCGGCATGTTACAGGCCCCGGTTAGGTCGGCTAACCCGAACCTAACTCGTGCGGATCCAATCTCGGCGTCTTAAGATGAAGATACAACTCGTAATGCATGGATGAATACACAAACCTAACATGGTACTACATGAATGACATGCAAGTCAGAGTACACACCAAACAATCCCGATAAAAATTAATAAAAGTTTTGAAATATAACGGACAGAATTTCCCCTAAAAATGTAATTAGGGGCCACCCTGTCAAATATACATATAAAAATATATGTAACCAACTATCAAATAATTTCATTCACACAGAATCTAATCTACTATACACTCATGCTGAAGCTTGGGTTTCAACCCATCATACTTTTGCTGCGCTACTCTGATCATTTCATTTCATCTCATTGTCATGCCTCAAACATTTACTCATAGCATGTTTATAAAATAATATCATAAAAAAAAACATAAAACATTCAATCACCCAATGTGTGTGTGCAGAAGACCTTATTGCTCCTCCGTCCTGGCCGGCCCATCCATCTCGTGCTTATCACCTACATATATATAGGAAAAACGTCAGTAACAAGCGTTACTGGTCCGAAAAGAAAATAACTATAACAAACTGGCTATGAGAGCAAACTCTCATATGAACGAAATCATCATCTACTCCACGTGAACACTCTCAAGGGCACTACTGAGGAGCCACTGGGCTGCAGACCCGGTAGCATCCCGAACTTACTGCTGCTGGTACTGTGCTACTCTCAGCACTTCTTTTTCAGTACTTCTCGTGAAACTTTATCCTAAGCCCTCTCCTTACCTCCATATTTCTCCTGGCCTTGAGCACAAAGGCCGAGTACTCTCAGGCAGTCGCCTTTAGTACCCTTTGAACCACAAGTCCGGACATGCGCTGTACTAAACAGTACCCGTAAACCTCCACGTTCTCCGGGTGTGAGGAACTCAAACGCGGAGTTGTCAGGATCCCTCGGGAATGGAACAGTCCGCTGGCACTAATCCAGAGCCCGCTTTGACTGTCACGGCATCCTCTGCATGGTACGTGCAGTCGATTTCTCCATCTCTCGTCTCACTGAAAACGCGAAAACTACATATATGTATATAGGGCTGGGTAGGGATTCATATAATAGGCCCGAAGGCAACTTGTGGTGGATCTTGTTTTCGAAATCAACCTCGAGGGATCTCATCCTCGAGGGGTTATTAATCCGGAAAATGTTCGGTTAAATGGCCCGAGTTAAGTGGGATCCGATAAAACGCCACTTAACCCGTCCTGCAGGCAATAAATTAAACATACGATAGAAAGAGTAAATCAGAGACGAGTCCTAAACGGACCTGGTAGAAGCTCCAAGCGTGTCATCGCGCCTAGGCGGCGAGCTCCTACTCCGTACCTACACATCAAAACTAAATACTAACGCCCGCTAACTAAATGATGCATCAAATCCGACATGACCATCACACCACAATACAAACATCAACCATAACAATCAACAATTATAAATATAAAAATAATTCCAACTTATCCTATTAACACCTATTTCATTATATTTCCTACGTTACGTTGTACTCGATTATCATACTCAAATTTACTTTACTTCATTAGCTCATTTAACCTTCATACCCTGTTAATCACATCATGCACATGTTTACTTCATTCATAATCTTAACATTCATCATAATAATTAATCAACCCTAGCATGCTATGCTAACAATTATCATCAATTTTAAATAAATCAATCGGAGGTAATTATACCTCACATCGTCGGCAATCGGCGACGGCTAGGGTTCCGTCGCGCATCTCGGAGCTCAAATTTGGCGCTCATCGGCGTCCGAAGCTCGATCGGGCTCCACCGGGTGAGCCCCGCGGAAGATCCGGTGAATTCCGGCGAATTCCAGAAATTCCGATTTTCCGGCGGTTTTCCGGCAGCTACTGGCGGTTTTCCGGCGACTTCCGGTGGTTTTCCGGCAACAATTGCCGGTAGTATCTACTAGTTGGATAGGGGTCATGTAGGGTACCATTGGAACCGGCTCGGCGAGCCCGACTCATCTACAAGGTCGATGAGGCCAACGGAGGTGGCGGCTCGCCGAAAAATGCATAAAACAGAGGCCGGCCGTGGTGGTATGGAGATCCGGCCGGGATGGGCGGCGCTGGGCTCCGTTCCGGTCGGGGAGGGTCACTGGGTGGTCGCTGGTGCTGAGGCGACCACCTGATCGTGGCGGCGACGGTCGCCGGCGGCGAAATCGACGACGCGACCAAAACTTAGCCGCGACGCTACGCACGGCGATTCCGGCGTCACGGCGGCCCGATTGGGGCCGGACCGGGTCGGGGCGGCAGGGCGACGTCGTCGCCGAGCTGGGCGGCGTCGGTCGACGGCCGGGCGGCGCCGACAGCGGCAGCGGTGGCGCGCGAACAGTGGCGGCGTCGAGGTTTGGTTTGGGGAAGAAAAGAAGGTGCTGTGTGGTGGCAAGGTCGTAAATATTACTTGACTCGTCTCCGGCTCGAGTCAAGTATAATAACTAAGTCGTATTAAATCCTAAAAAAAATTCATAAAAATCGGGAAAAATCCCGTAAAATCAAACAACACCACAATATTATAATGATATGCTCTATGACTAACAACCCACCCAGACTGCCCGAACGCGTCCTAACGCGGTAAACGACCTAATACTAATTCTAGGATCCACTATATATAAAAATAATAAAAAAAATGACTGGCATACTCTCATATATCTGATAACTCATTCTGTTCTGCTGTGTTCATGACGTTATCATCATATACTTGGGTACGCATGACCCTCATAGCTCATACACGCGACTGGCATCGGCTCGGTACACGTGTCCTGAAACTGACTCAACTCAAAAAATAACGGTCGACCCGACCGGTTCTAAATATAAAACCCTAACTCGAATCGTGGGTTTTACAATTACACTATATAAATATACATGCAAACACGAGTAAATATCATATATATTTGTGTTAGTAAACCCATAAATAATTAAATAACTAAATAATAATTTAAATAAATAAATAGTTAATATTTGTTAACATGAATAATAATAATATCATAGTTATATAATGTAAGAATACATAATTAAATACAAATAAATAATAACATACATATAACTAACAAATATATATATATATATATATATATATATATATAATTTAGTACACATAATAGGACTAATATTCATAAGAAAATATAAGACTAATAATAACAAATAATAAATAATCATGTAAACATTCATTATATATGATAAACATATAAATAAAACTAACTAACTAAATAAACACATAAAACAATAAATAAAAAAAATCATCATAACATCCACTCATGCTAAATCACCTAAATGAGCATCTAATCTAATATGGAAGCTCTCGAATTACTGAAAACGGTGCAAGAATGGATGAAAACCGTCCGAAAATGAGCCAAACCAAACCGAACCAAGCTGAACCAGACCAAACCGTACTAAACCAACTCGGTCTGGGTTAACTACTGGGCTGGGTTGACTGGGTTGGTGGACACGGATACGGGCTTAGACTAGCGAACTCGGCACAATCACGCGGACACGATCACGGGCAGGTAGATACGGTCACGGGCAGGCAGACCGCAAACCGG
The DNA here is from genome assembly GCA_033002965.1 of Piper betle. Taxonomy (NCBI): domain Eukaryota; kingdom Viridiplantae; phylum Streptophyta; class Magnoliopsida; order Piperales; family Piperaceae; genus Piper; species Piper betle. The sequence goes on along the minus strand of JAURVB010000626.1, from coordinate 11,548 downwards.
GCAAACGGGTCGAACATGGGCGATGGTGGCCATCGCCGAAATACGCCGACGGTGACGCGGCAAAGGCTGCCGTCGGTCTTGTTTGAAAGAGGGGAGGACGGGGATTACGACGGTGGTGACGGTCGGCAAAGCGCCGGCCATCTGCTAGCTGGGAAGGGGTCGATCGCCATCGGGTGTGGCGACGTTGCTCGACAGCGATTGCGACCATGGTGATGGTCGTGGGTGGCCTCAAAATGTAGATCTCGGGGAGGAGAAGCTGTCGGGTGGTCAGATCGGCCAGTGGTTTCTCGCCGGCGCTGGAAAATGACTCGAACGGGTGGTGGCAGCGGCGAAAACCAAAACCAAAATCGTCGTCTCCGACAACGACTGTGGTGGCGCCGGTGGTGATCGTAGGTACATACTGAAAGCTAGCCACAAGGTGGTCATGAGTCGTACCAATACGGATGGCCGAGGGCGAGGCGGAAAGTCACCGTTGGCGAGCAGAAGTGGTGGCGGCGTAACAGTTGAAAATTTTAAAATCGTGGAAACTCTAGAAATCAATGGGTAAAGATAAAATTGAGTTGACGGCTCAGATATTGCCACGTGGCACAATCAAGATGTTCGATAACTCAATGGCTTAGTGGGGTCCACCTATTGGTATATGCAATATATATATAGACAAAAATCTCGGATCGAGACTGTCCAAAGTTGGAATTGACTCGAGTCTTAAAAGTGACAGTATAGGTGGGAATCGAGGCAAGAAGGCTAAATTGGCCTCAAAACCCTAAACGCAATCGAGCTGGGCCACGTGGTACAATCCGATGGTCCTAAAATTCCTATACCGCATGCAAATGAAATACCCAAAAAGTTTCCAAATGGATACTAAACGTTGCAATGGCCTAGATCTAGGCCTAAAATCCTAACTAACATATACAAACAAATATGTATACCTTAGTATACACTGATAACTCATTATCTTGTCGTCTGCATGTCGGGCATACTCAACCACCTATAACATGCTACATACCGCCATCTGGGCCCATACTCATAATGTGAAAACTAGTTTGGCTCGAGCTCAGTCGAACCAACTTGAGATTGCCCAAACTGGACAAAACTAAAATCGTGTAAAACCCTAACCGAAACTCGGGTTTTACCGTAAGTGTTGGGCCCTATGGGCCCCAAAAGGGACTTGCAATAGGTGTCACAAGTCTCTCTTAATCCAAAAGCTAGCTCAGGGAATAAGGCTTTCTCATTACCTATATATAAGTCATCAACACCCTCTACGAACGATGTAGGATAAACCCAACAATATGTTTATTCTACTGTAATTATTACTAAATGTTATGAATGTGTGTTAAAGATAATGCTAGTAATGACCCTGATTGAGATATTATGCATAATAGAAAATTGGGGTTGTTACACACTTAGTTTGGGCTCTGATTGGGCAGGTCATTACAAGTAACATGGAAATAAATAAATATATGAGAGGGAAGAGGGAGCACCAATGGTGGCCCAAGGAAGAAGGCAGTCGAGTGAGGAGAGGATAGAAAAGGAAAGGGAGGAGGGAGTGAGGTAGGGAAAAGAGGGAGAGAAGGAGGTAAGGAAGGGAAGGAGAGAGGGGAGGGTATGACTAACAACGATCGAGGGGGAGAAAGGAGGAGGAAAGGGGTGGGTGGGTATGGGGCGGTGTAGAAGGGGAAAGGAGGAAGTGGGGAAAAGGAAAGGGGAGGGAGAGGTGAAGGAAAAGGTAAGGGGGCCGACAATGAGGGGGGGTGGGTTGAAACCCAAGCTTCAGAATGAGAGTATAGTAAATTAGATTCTGCGTGAATGAAATTGTTTGATACTTGGTTATATATATTTTTATATGTATATTTGACAGGGTGGCCCCTAATTGCATTTTTAGGGGAAATATTGTCCGTCATATTTCAAAACTTTTATTAATTTTTATCGGGATGGTTTTGGTGTGTACTCTGACTTGCATGTCATTCATGTAGTACCATGTTAGGTTTGTGTATTCATCCATGCATTGCGAGTTGTATCTTCATCTTAAGACGCCGAGATTGGATCCGCATGAGTTAGGTTCGGGTTAGCCGACTTAACCGGGGCCTGTAACATGCCGGTTCGGTTCACGAGTGTGGACCAGATTTGGGGTGTTACAGTGGGGCTTGTCGCCGGGAGCAAGGTAGGAGGTGGTGGGGAGGAGGGAGCTGGATCAATGTGGTAAAACATGTAAAAGGGGAGGAGAAGGAAATAGTGGGAGGGTGTATGAGGGTAGATTATAAGTATTTTGGAAATAAGTAAGGGTTATTTTAAATATTCTTTAAGAATTTTGGGGTATTTTAATAATTTTTTTACTCGAATGATGGGATAGGACCAAATAAGTATAAAGTGGGCTTTTGTGAACTTGAAAAAATATACAAAAAAGTTGTCTACAAGCTATCATAGAGTGTCAAACATGTTACAACAAAAGTCCCTATAAAATAAAATAAACTAGACATTCACAAATATAGACTCACCTAAAAACCTTAATAAAGGCGTCCTATTATGATTAACGCCCAAAGCTTAAGTCTACAATTCAACGAAGATTCAACTAATAAAAATATACATACAAATATATACTTTTATATATACTAATAACTTATTTATCGGTGCACATTTTATATTACCGGTCATCGAATATACACACGATTAGGCATAAGCATTCCGGAAGTTGAACCAAGTCAAACTATCGAACCAATTGACTATGAGACTATAAAATTTCTCTTACTCACGGACACCAAAACTTTGGTAGACAAAATGAGGCAAAAGCCATACCATCCTCTCCACCTTGTATTAAGCTCGAATGCAGAGAGCTAAGAGGAATATACACTCAATTTCTATTCACACTTCATTAAGCTACCAATTTTTAAGTTGAGAAGTTATTTAAAGTATATAAAAATGAATTCTGAGGGGTTTGGCTTCATCATAGACTAGAGATGCAGAATAAATACATTGCCCCTGTCCACGTGCAAGAACCTGAGCGCGCTCTTCCTCCATTGGTAGGGCCACCGCCTTGGTTGGCCCTCCCCTTCCCCGTTCATCCACCATGGGCGGCCGCCGCCTCATGGAGTGGGCGGCGCGGCCGGACCACCTCCGCGGGATTCCCCGGCGGATGGTGATCGGCGCCGTCGGGGCCTTCGCCAAGCTTGTCACCTCCTTCATCAACTCCACCTCCGTCCACAACGCCGAAACTCTCCTCCGCCTCGTCCGCCACCGGCCCCCCGGCATCCCGCTCATCACCCTAAGCAATCACAAGTCAACGTTAGATAATATCTTTCTTCTTTCTTTTTTTCTGTTTTATTTGCAAGTGTAGGTTTTTTATTTTTTTGTGTGATAATGTTATAATATTTGTTGTTTGATGCTTAAAAATGGGATTTTTATCTTTTTCAAAGGGTTTGCATGTAGATTTAGGTTGCAATTAGTGTAATGTTGTTAAAAAGGTACTAAAGAAAAAAAAGCTTTAATTTCTTTTTCTTTTGCTATTTTTTGTAAGTATTTTTTAAAAAACTTTTTTAATGTGTGATATTGTTGGGTCTAGATTAATTATATGCTCGTTCAGCGGTTAAAACTTGGTGTTTTTTTGCCCCAAATTGGGTTGTGGAGAGATTTAGTCAATAGTAGGGGCGAAGGATGAAAAAAGATTTTGAGGATATCCTTTTATGATCCCTGCTTCCAATCTTATTTTTCATACTTTGCAAGTTTTGATTTATTTTTTGGTGTGTGATATTGTTGTGTCTAGAATTATCATATTTAGAACTATCATGTACGCTGGATGGTTATTATATTATTTCTTGTTTGATGGTTAAAAACTGCAATATTTTTTGTTCGAAATTTTGTTGTGGTCCTGTGGAGATATTTAGTTTGCGATTGTGTAATATTCAGAAGAGGGGCAATGGATGAAAAAAGCTTTGAGGATATCAATATGTTATTTGAGCTTAGAATCTCAATTTTGCTACTTTGCAAGTGTTGATTTATTTTGATCTCTTTCATGTGATAATGTCAGGGATATGTTTATCTTATATTTGTTGTTTGATGGTTAAAAGTGGGATTTTATGCTCCCCAAATGGGGTTGTGAGGAGATTTACTATGCAATTTTATAATAATGTTCAAAAGAGGGAAAAGGATGAAAAATATATATATGTTTTCTTTCAACTCTCTTCTGCAAAATTTTGTGATATTCAATAGAGGACCAAATGATGAAAAGAACATGGAGGTTGTCATTTCACTATTTGTTTTTTGTTTTGGTTTAAATATTGAGAACTTTTAATTAGGATTAAAAGATTCTTAATATTTAGAGGAAAAATACATGGGAGATACCTGGGTTGTTTATATTGATATTTCTAATACTTGAAGTAGTTCATGAATTTAAGACAAAGATTTTTAGTATTTGGGGTAGAAATGCCTGGATTGTTTAGTTTGCTGTTTCTAATACTTGAAATGGTTCATAATGGTTAATGGATTGAAGAGAAAGATTCTTACTTTTGGGGTTGAAACGTGTGGATTTTTATAACCCTGGTTATAATACCTGAAAGAACTCATGGTTTTAGCTTCTTGCAATAATTAGTTTGGTAGCATGATTGCTTTTATGTGGCTTGTTTTAAGATCGGTAGCTATACAGAAGGCCAGTTGTATAGACTGTTGGAGATTTGGATTTTGTACATTTTGTAGCAACAGTTAATGTATCCATGTTGCAACGTTGTGCCCATTGTTTAATGCATGATAACGATGATGAAGGCTAACTAGAAATAAGAAAAAAGTTATGTGGACCTTATTAAGTGCAAAATGTTTATAATTGATTTAGGGAAAGAGCTCGGGTTTCATGCTGAAAATATAAAAAGTTGCCTAGGTCAAAGTTACCTGAACAAAGCTTTTACATTATGTCAAAAGGAAATGTTTCCATCGTGATCTTCTAAGTTTTGAGTAGAAGACATCTGAATATTGATATGCACTTTGCAGGTTGGATGACCCTTTAATGTGGGGGTTCAAAGATTTTCCAATTACAGATCCAAGATTAGCTCGGTGGGTACTTGCTGCTGAAGATATCTGCTTCAAAAATTTGGCATTTTCATATTTCTTTCGGCTAGGTAGTATGTCATTATGAATATAACATTGTAAAACGTAAATTTTTCCTTAATTTGAAGTACATGGAGAACTCCATGTATTTTTAATTTTGTTCAATTTCAGCTTACTGCTATGTTTCTGAACTTGAAGCTTTTTATATTTTGTTATTCATAGAGGTATCCAACTATTTGATTTGAAGGCTGCAATGTAATTTTAGAAGTTTTATGTTGATAATATCCTTTTATTGAGCTTTCTGACATGCAATTTTACTATTTGGATTTTCAATCGTTAAGTGTTAATATATATACTTGGGCTGCAATGAATGTTAATTTTCTTGCAATGATTGAGTTTGTATGTTACTTTTGTCGTAATTAGTTTCTATTATGTGAATGATGCAGCTGATCTTTATAGTTGACAGGGTAAATTACAATGCAGGTAAATGTATACCAATAACAAGGGGTGGAGGAATTTATCAAGAGCACATGAACGAAGCCTTAGATTACTTGGGAAAAGGGCATTGGGTAAACCTAGATATCTGATTGCCTTTGTTTAATATTTGTATGTTTCCAGCTAATTTTCTGAACATTCTCTCTCAATTGTTGAAGTAGTTACATACTTTTCCGGAAGGAAAAGTGTCACAGGAGGACATACCTATTAAGCGTTTGAAATGGGGAACTGCAAGTCTTATTGTCCGTGCACCTGTGACACCTCTGGTTTTGCCCATTTTTCATTCCGGTTTTGAGAAGGTATGTGAGGTATCACTTGCTTAATTGGTTGTAAATTAAACATTCTTTTTCGTTACAAAGCCTATATTATACTCCTTTAGCACTGCTACTGTATTTTTTTGCTGATGCTGTTATCCAAGTAATCCTGCATAATCATTACTTATCAAGTGAAGATTGTAAACATGTATGACTGATTAACATGCGAAGTGAGTAAACGCAAATGATGCTTACTAACAAACCCCCCAACTGGAAAATACGTCACCTAATACTTACATTATTTGAAACTTTATTTTATCCTTGCTTAACCATCACCCAGATTGCTTCCTGAAATGTATATCTTTCAGTAACCAAGATTCATCTTTCAGTAACCAATCTTGGTCTGGTAGACCATATTAACATTTGTAGTGATTTCTATGGAGTGGAACAACAAGAATTTTCAAGTGAGGCATTCAACTCTGGATATGGATTAGCACTGTGATGGTTTTTGCTCCCCTATTAAGAGATTAAAGCATTTTAATAATGCATAATAAATAACTGGATGAAATTATTTTAATTGTGTCACTAATTTCAGAATGGTTTTCAGGAGATATATTTTTCTTATCTATGCAGGTAATGCCTGAAAAATCCTTCTTTGGCAGGAGGCCGCCAGTTCCTCTTTTCAACAAGGAAATAAAAATCATTATTGGTGAGCCAATAAAGTTCGACCTCTTTAGTCTACGACAAACAGCTTTGTCCATGTGTGAGCATGCATCGTTCCGCAGCCTTGGAGGGCCCGGTACTCTTCTTCATGGTCTTGATGAAGCAGGACAGAAATGGCTTTACATGACCATCTCTGAAAAAATTCAAACTGCTATGGAAGGATTAAGAAATTTTGACACCACTGTGCAAGCATAGAGAGTATGGTTTCTTTTTACCTCCCCCTCCCCATCCCCCCATTATTTTAGTCGTATTTAGTACGATGTCACTTCAAGGCAACTTATTGCTCAAAAAGTTTTATCTTCTTGGAATTATTAATCATTCTCATTCGATTCCTTTCGTTTTTGTAATCCCCTTGAAATGAGGAGTGTAGCTTTGGTGGTATGACTGTTGGCTAATGATAATAGCATGAACAGTTGAAGCTGTAGAACACTACATATGGAAGTGAGATGAGGTGAGTTGTATCAACCAAAATGAGATCAAACAGTAGCAATTTATTAGACTTTAAGTTGATCTAGGTGTAAATCATGGGCTAAAGTAGTAGCTTAACCAAATTGGGGATCTGCACAACATAACCAAGCCAATTACCAAGATTCCGGAGGACTTCTAGGGTTTTCTCTTGGTGAGGCGAACACTAGGGATTTCCTGGGGCTTCTTCTCTGGTTCTCTTGCTGAAATCTGTTGGGGATTCTGGCAGATCTCGGTGATTCTTCTTCAAGGCTCCTCTTTTGGTGTATTTGCTCTCCGACCCCCTTCAGGACATTGGTTGGCTAAGGTGAAGTTGATGGCTTTTGTTTTTCTTCCTTTCCTCTGTGTTTAGCTTGTTGGTTTGGTTACCAATACATCCATGTTGATGTGATGCAAGTTTCTCCTTCCATCCATCTGCAAATATTTGCCTTGTGACTTATGTTTGTGGCCAGAAGATTATCTCCGTCCTTCGGGTATCCCAGATATGTTGGCATGCCTGCTGCCTGGCAATGCTTTCTCCTACGTTTACGCTGTTCTTGCATCACAATTTATACGCATCTTCCTCCTAAACTTACTTGCCCTGCATCATAATTTGTATGTTATCTTTCTCAACTGACTTTCTAACTTGGTGGAATACTGGTATGCAAGAATTTTATCTTACGATTTTCCTAGGTTTTTAGTCAACGTTTGTTTGTGATCTGGACTCTTCTGCAAGCTCTATCTTCTTCTTTTTCTTCTTCTTTTTATGTTTTTTGGAGCACTCTGTTGTGGCATGAGTATGTTTTGACAAATAAAACTATGTTTGTCTGAAAAAAAAAAGTAGTTGATCGTCCTCCAAGTGAAAAATGCTAATATACATGGGTGTAAATGAGTCGAGCACCACGTTCTTCATGTTCAGCTTGTTTTTAAATTAGTTTGTTGTAGCTTGGTTCATTATTAGGTTATATATTTCGAGTTGAATATTTTTTTGTTAAGCTTGGTTTCTATTTGATTATAATGAGTCCTCCAAGTTGAGTTATACAAAATAGTTTGGGTTGATTATACCCTGATGAGAAGTAGGAAATACTTAACATTTAGTAGTAACTAATAAATAACACTAAGTATTCATTAATAAGTGGTTTATAACAGTCATATATGTCATTTATCATTAACTAATTAAATAAGTAATTATTACTATGAGTATGGTCGGAATATATTTGTAATTTAGTTTTATTAAATGTGATAAGTTATATTTGATATATTTTATTTTGAGGAAATAATAATTTAGGGTAAACGTAGGTATTGTTACTATTAAATACTAAATAGTTAATAGTTAAGCAACGGGTTGAGAACTAGTAATATTTTATTGTAAATAATTGATGAGGAAAAAAGTTATTTTCTCATATAAAACAAAACTTGATTTAAAAATTAGTATACGAGTTGAATCAACCGGGCATTATATAGACTTCAAACACATTGAGCTTCAGTTTTAAGTCAAGCCAATCAATCCGAACATTCTTTCGAGCGTTATTTATAATTTAACTAATTATTTATTTTAAATTAAATATTTTTTCGAGCGTAAAATTAATGAATAGCTTAAGTTTTTTTAAATGCGTAAGTTGGCTTGACTTAATATATATCCCTACTAATATAAACAGCTAAAAAAGGAGATTTTTAAGAAAAAAGTTGATAGTGAACGTGATAAAAAGGGGCCCATCAACTATACGCTCTTGTATTGTTCATGATATTTTTTAGTGATACAATTGCTAATTTTAATAGTTGTGCTAGTTATAGAAAATTAAAATTAGTTTTTTAATGCAAATAGTAGAAAATAACCGCTACAAATTTTTATGATTATCGATAACCTGCTTGAGAACATAGCGTCCTTTGGACTTAAAAAGTCCCAATTTAGTGATCTTACGGCCGTATAAATTTTATAAATTATACTTTATAGCGTTTTTTCCTATCACTTGAAAAGATGAATCCCATAAATTTCTAGTAAAAGTGGAGCCCATTAGTTCCTTTTGAAAATATTATGAAGCCTTAGTACCCAACCTAATTTTTGGTTTTTGATGACAAAATGTGAGGCTATTCCATTAAAAAAAGAAGAAGAAGGCTATTCCAACAGTTAAGTATTATATCCACCCATAAATTATAAATCACAGAAGAAGATGAAAGTAAAAATGAGTTCTTTGCAATCTATCCCCATAATTCTTTCTATAAGTCACACTATCTGATGGAAATATCAATATGACTTTCCTCACTATTGTAAGATATTTCTCATATTATTCTCAAAATAGACTTTTTTTAATCTATCATCACATATTCAAGAAAAATTGATAATAACTTTTGATGCACCTAGATTAAAAATGATTTTTGTGATATTTAAGATTCATATAACGGTTTTTTTATTTTTTAAAAAAATTGGACAATAATTTTTCTATGTTCATGACTAGCTAGGGTGATAAATAGTTAGTCAGTTTACCTCTTACGAATTATTATAATTTAAAATAGCATAAAATTGCTACAAATTTTTTACTGAATAAAAAATAATAAAATAAATTGCTGATTATATGTTAAGTCTTAGTGGCAAATGGTTAGGTTGACACCATTTCATCTATTTATTGAAAACTATTTGATAATTCTACTAATAAGTCATAAAATTAAGAATGGACTTATATTAATTATTTGTAATCTCAATTTATAAATCAATTTATAAAATTAAATTTAAATTTGTATTATAAGAAAAATTAATAATAACTTTTGATGCACCTAGATTAAAAATGACTTTTGTGATATTTAAGATTCATATAATGGTTTTTTTATTTTTTAAAAAAATTGGACAATAAATTTTTTATGTTCATGACTAGCTAGGGTGATAAATGGTTAATCAGTTTACCTTTTACAAATTGTTATGATTTAAATGGTATAAAATTGCTACAAATTTTTTACTGAATAAAAATGAATAAAATAAACGGCTGATTATATGTTAAATCTTGGTGGCAAATGGTTAGGCTGACACCATTTCATCGATTTATCAAAAATTATTTGATAATTCTACTAAGAAGTCATCAATTTAAGAATGGACTTATATTAATTATTTGCACTAATTTCAATTTTATAAATCAATTTATTAAATTAAATTTAAATTTGTAATTTTGGCTTAAAATTATATATACTATTTATAAACGACAAAAAAATATCGTATTTTGACTATTTGTTATCATCAATAAAAGAATAAAGGAATGATAATAATGGAGCCGTTTAGTGTTTATTGATTTTATTTTTTTAAACGTATTCTCTTTGGCAACAATTTCGATCAAGACGTCATCAGCCGCACACTCAAATAAAATACATCATACATCGGACAGATGTTAAAAATCAAGGCTCTTCACCGACGTGGTAAAGCGTGGGACTTTTACGATGATTCCGATCGAGAAGACCTCATACTCATATAAAATACATCTTTTATCAGACAGAAGTTGTACGCGACAGGGGGAGACTTTTACAATGACCACCGATCAAATCTGTAAGTGAAATTTATCTTGCCCGTTCAATATGTTAGTCAACGTGGGTGGAGAGAGATATCCTTGAAACAGTTTTCTTGTTCTTTTTCCATTCTATGATTATTGAAAAAATGCTTCAGATACATTTAACAGACTTACAGTCCTTGTATAAAGGTACGTATAGCATTCCTATAATAAGCTGAATACCCTAAATGCCCTTATTACGTGCTGGGTGCATGGCTTCCGGCGGCTGGTGGGCATTAACGACGGTGCAGTGAGATCTGCCGGTTGAAGACGGCGGGAGCGAGGACTTCTCTTCCGACGTGTAGTATATTGAATTAGCCACCCTCACATGTAAATAATAAATTCCTCTTTGTTTTTGGGGTGTTTTTTTGTTTTGGTCTTTCAGGTCAGGCTGTGATATATGCGTTTCTGATCCACGATTCGAGTTAAAAAGTGTGAAAAGGCGGTGACTATTGATTGACACCTTGTGCTTGCGGTGTTGTTCGGATCCAGCCGATATGATTTCGATTGACCTCATCAAGGCTTGCTCGGACTCCATCAGACAGGTAAACCCTGCCCACTTTCTTTTTTTTTGGTATTGAGTTTTTCCTCTATTATTTTTCATTAATCTCTTGCATACATTATTGTTTTCTGGTTGGTACATGATGAAACAATTTACTGGGTTGGAATGTGCTCTTACGAGGATATAGAAGGTCTGTGTTTTACAAGCATAATAGAGTTCTGTTTGTTAGTTGGTGTAGGTAGGTAACATTGTAGAGACGATGGTTGAAGTAGATTGCTGCTGAAAAAAATCATGGGAAGAGAATGATGACTTACAATTGAGCAGTTTTGTAGTCTTAAGCTTTTAAAGGTGTGTGTACCTAATTTGCTCATAGATGAGTACCTTGATGAGGAGGTTTGTCTTGTTGAAATTGTGAAGCCTACAAGAAAAGGTGACTTTACATGCGAATAAATTACTAAGATTGATAGAGATGATTTACAACTGTTGGAAAGACTGATTAAAATTGAATGTTCCGTGGTGAAAGTCCCCTTACAAATTATGCTTGCAAATTATACTTTACTAAAATTTAG